>BQNB010042405.1:0-46142 GCA_026074375.1 Tanacetum coccineum | reverse complement strand
TTTATTAATAAAAAGACTAACGGTGTTAGGGCTTTTAGGGTATTTTGTGAAATATGATTAAAAATGAGGGGTTGTTTTTGGGATTTTCGGGTTTTGTCTTTTAGTGAGTTAACTTTGGTTGACCAAATGTTGACTTGAGTTAACTTTTGACCTTTGATAGCAAACTTCCGGCTCTTGTGTGCTCTTCCGTTTCCTGTGTCCGTGTTTGTCCGGCTTTGACCGTTTTTTGTGATTTTTGCTTTATCCATACCTACACAATCACAAAGACAAAACAAGCAATATACAAGCATTTTATGCACAATTTTGGTCTTTTAAGGGACATTTTTGATATAAAAAGGATATGTGTTTTCACACATATCAGACCTCAACATTGAGGGAGATTGTTAGCCTTAATTATATTAAGTCAAACAAGAATGTTATCAGTCTTATAAAGTCAAATTGGGTCTTGTTAAGTAATAGGCTAGTCGGGTTCAACGGGCTTGGATTGTAATCTAATATTTTCCGTGTTTCTGGCTCAAAGCCCAAGTTATGCCAAGCCCGGCCTAAGTTACAAGCTCACACGCCTACTAGAAAGGATTGGGTATAAAAGAAACCATCTCCACACATGGAGAGGGTGTTGGTTGCACATTTCTCACATTTGTAACTCACCATTCTCTCTCTAATCTAACATTCCAAGTTCTTTAATCTCTCTTTTCTTCCTTTCTTTTCTTTCTAATTGCCGGCTCATCAAGGGCGTATTTGGGTTTGCTTATTGTTGTGTAAGGATTATATATTGGGATAACAAATGGATTTAAACTCATTAGTAATTTATAAACTTCTACTTTTATACTAAATGAGTTTATATTTTGTCATCATCAAAAAAGAGGAGATTGTTAATACAAATAATGTCTAAAAACGTTATTTATATTTTTTGACCTCTCGATGTTTTGATAATAACAAAATGTAAAAACTTTTATGATAAAATTAAACGTTTATAAATTACTAATCATAAAATTCTATTTCTAAGATTAATCACTTAAGGTATTGATAAACAAATCATTAAACATGATTAATGATTAAGAAAATATTTTTATTAAACCTTACATTTCTACAAAAGTGTATTTACAAAAATATATACACAAAATATTTATTCATAAAAGAAATGTTTTATTAAAACAGTAAATTTGAAATCAGATTTTCCCCTCAAAATGGAAGGTTCCAAAACAGATAACACCTTCCCCACTAAAAGAAAAAAGAGGAGTGTACTCCACGGGCGACCCCCTTATAGGCCTGGCGGCCCCCTAACATATTAGGGACCGCCAGCAGAGTAACGGTTATTTTTGTCTTCTATAAATACTGGGCCACCCCATCTGAAAAACACAACCTCTTGCCACCAATTTTCTCTGATCTACTTTTCTCTCTTCTTTCTTTCTTTCTAAAACACATATCTTGATCACTAACATATCTTGATCTTGTTTCAAGTGATTAATTCTTTCTTCCTCCTTTCTTCTTCTAATCAAGTGCAACGAGAAAGAACAATCGTATTCTCTCTACTTACTATTGTTTATTCAGGTGATCTTCTTCCTCCTCAAGACCATAAAAATCTCATTATATTTACTTTTGTGGTGTGTGAAAAATTGGATATGTGGTGTAGATCCATTAGTGTAAATTGTGTATTGGTGTGATTTGGATTGTGTGTCAATCCAAGGGTATATATCTTGTGAGTATATAAAGACTTAGTGAAGTCTTAGATTAGTTCTAGCTAAGATTAGGACTCGGCATCTAGCTTAGTGTCGGAAAAGAAAGTAAGCGACGTGTAAACGGTTTTATCCGCCTAAAAGGAGCTTGTTGATATAGTGAAATCTCGAGTGGAGTACTCGGGGAGTTGAGTAGGAACGAAGTGGGTGCTTCGTAGCCGATACAACTATAAATCTTGGTGTCTTTGTTTAATTCGTTTCTTTCTCTATCTTCTCTATATTGTTATTGTTTACGTAGTTCATTACATTGATAGTTTAATTGGTGTTTCATATTGTTTGATAGATTGATATACAACTCGAATCAAACAAATTTCTAAGCAAAGTTTTAAAACGAACAATTAACCGATAAACTATTCAACCCCCCTTCTAGTTTCCTACAAAATGACCTCAAAAAAGTGTATAAAATGACACCTCAATACTAGGGACCTACTTATTAGAGGATCAATTGGTATTAGTTTTATATTTGTATGCACTTAAGTATATATCAATCTTAATCTAATGCAAATCTTAATACCTAATAAATCCTCTAATAATACTTACAGTGATAAAAAATGTTTTGTTTATTTATTCATACTTGTAAACATTTAAAATATTGTTACACATAAAGTATGAATAAACATAAAAAATCATAAAAATAATCACTTTTGACTAGGTGTAATGGGAGGCACCATCACCAATGGTCAATATTACAACATTCTCTCACACCACGAGTGGTCCTCCTATTTTAACACATGTTGGGTGGCACCGTCAAACGTCATGCACATTTTTTTGTGGTGAGAGTATATTGTGATGTATGTTTTTATTAAAGTGTGATATTTATATGTGTTCGGTTTAGTGATCGTCATTACAACTGTGTGGTGGTTGGTTTTGTAAATGGAATGGTGGCTATGATAAATCGATAATCATTACTTTGGGCCTGTTTGGTTTGTAGATAGGTTTAGGATTAGGATTAAGATTAGGATTTGAATTTGAATTTAAGTTTGGATTTGAATTTAATATAATATTTACATTAAATGAGAAGAGAGAAAAATATAATAAAATAATGTATTATCTATATTATAAATGAATATAATTTCTAAATTTGAAATTGTTATTATGATAAAATGAAAAGAAAATATAAAATAAGTGGTGGATGTAAAAGTTGGGCCCACTTAAAATGGAATATAACAAAAAGGAGGTAAGTTAGTTGGGTTTAACACATAGCAAGAATATAATAATCATCCCTATTTTTAGGGCCTACACAAACTAACCAAACAACAACTTTTGGGCATCATCCCTAAATCCTAACCCTACCCCTTTTAAAACCAAAACGCCACCCTTTGTACAGTGAAATTTGTGGCACTTATCATTGTTACACAACATAAACTTTCTTAATAGTTAAATTTTTTCAATAAGCCAAAAAATGGCTTAATACCCTCAGCAGTACTAACTTAAGAGTTAGTACTGCTAGAGTAGTTTAGAGCCTAGGACACAATTTAGGCTTAAAAATAAGCAACAAATATGGCTTCTGAAGGTCTGAAACAAAAGGGACTTATCAAAGAGCTTATTGGCTTTTTAGAAAAGCCAAAAGCTAGGGCTGAGGCCCCCTAATAAGCTAGGACAGAATGCCTAAAAACGACCCCTTAGCACCATGGCACTTTTTTTGACAGATTTGAAAATTAAGCTTTAAAAAGCTCAAAATAAGCTAAAACTTACCCTAATAAGCACAAATAAGTAAAATGCAAGCAAAAAGGGCAACTAAGTTAGCTGAAAACAGCTTAAAAGCTTATTGGCCAAAAACTTAAGGTTTTTGGCCAAATGAGCAGTTAAGCTCAAATAAGCTTAAAATAAGCTAAGAAAAGTTAAAACAGGCTTAAACATGACTAATAAGCTTAACTAAACACAAATAAGCTAAATTGAAAGACAAATAAGCTGAAAAACAACAAATAAGCAAAATGGGTAAAAAGGCTAAAACTGCAGCCCTAAGATAGCTTTCTCAAGCTTAAAAATAAGCTTGAAGATGAGATTTTCAAAGCTTATGGCTTATGCCATTGGAAAGAGTGGCCAAAAAGCTATTTAGATCAGCCTTTGAAAAGCATTTTGAAAGAAGAATAAGCCCTTAAATAAGCTTGGAAAAAGCTCACTTGTGCTTAATGCTTGCTGTGTAAAACAGCAAACACCAAGTGTGAATGGCTTTTTGAAGCTTAAAAATAAGTGCTTATTTGAATTCCAAAAAGCTCAAAGTTTGAATTTCTAAAAACTAGGCTTAATAAGCTTTAAGAAAATGCTTTTGGTTTGGATTTTGAAAAGCAAATAAGCTGTGAAAAAGCTTATCAAAGTGGCTGCTTGTGCACAGGGCAAAAAACACTTAGCAATTTAGGCTGTTTTGACCCATTTGCACAATTGGGTCAACACAGCTTCAAAGCAAATAGTCAAATGCTTTAAAACACTCAAAATGAGTATGCAAGAAGGCACAAAATGGCTTTTAGCCCAAGCTTATGCAATAAGCACTAGCCACTGTCCAAAAATTGAGATTTTGGACAGTGGGCTAAGTAAGCTTGCAAAAATGATTTTTAAAACTAAAAAGCTGGAAATTAAGCTTATTCTAACAGTGAAATGGCTTAACAAAGTTGGCCAAGTAACCCATTTGGATTATTAAGCACTTTTGACCCACTTTGGGTCTTAAACCAAACACCCCCTTAAAAATAGCTTAAAGGCTGTTTAAGCTTATTAAGGGTGAATTAAACCATGGAATTCAAAGACAGTAAGCTAAACATGCATAAAAGACATAAATAAGCAAAAATTAACAATAAATAAGCACCAATAAGCTGTAAATAAGCAAATGCTAAAAATGAGCTAAAAATGGAAATTGAGAACTTACCAAGCCCTTTGCTCTAAACAAGGGCAAATAAGCTATTGAAAGCTCAATCTACAAGCTCCAGCTTATTAGAAATAAGCTGGTATAGTCCATAAGCCCATCCAAATTCGGCTTATCATCCAAAGTAACAAGCTGTGGTATTTTTGAGTGGTTTTTTTTAGTACAAGTTCAAATTTTACTTAGCTTATTAACTTGTTAAGTGAACATAGCTTATTAATAAGCTGTTTTAAGAGCTTTTTAACACATATAAAGGTAATTTAAGCAGTTTGACAATAAAACTCAAAAACGGGTATAAAACCTTAAAACTTCAACACTTCATTAACTTTTAAAAAGAGTACAAAGAACTTGCAATAAGCTGTAAATAAGCTGAAAGAAACATAAAAATGACTTAATTTAAAGAAAGATAAAGACTTCTACACTACATACTAAATTCGGCTCACATAGCCTCCTATTTATACTAAGAGCTAAGTCTTCAGCCCTTCTTTCTTGTGTTTCTTCTGTGAGAGACTTCAAAGCCCTAATCCCAGCCATTGATAGCAATTGTGCTTCTTTAAATCCATCCTAGCCATTGATTCGGCAAAAGTTATGGAGAAAAGTGAGATTGCCAACATGGCAAGGCCCCTTTTTTGGTGGGAAAGATAGTGGAGAGGAGGGGGGAGGTTTATCCATGGAGATGGCAAGGAAACGCAGGGTAAAAGAGGGGGAGGCTAACCCGTGAGTTGTGTTGAGGTTTGAAAAGGGCGGGAAAAATTGTTTTGGGTTTAACAGGAAAAGGTTTTGGGTAATGGCAAAATTGGTCCCCCGAAGTATATGTGTTAATAACACATATCGTCCTTGTGGTTATAAACATTTCGGGACTTGGCAAAAACACCCCTTGAGGGTTATATGGAGTATTACACTCATGGTCCTTGGTTGTTATAGGTTCTTGCCATTGGCAGAATTAACCCTTGTGGTTAATTCTTTGGGCATTTGGCAGTTTTGGCCCTTGTGAGATTTTTCTTCTTTTTCCTTTATAAAATAAGTTAGGGACTTGGCAGAATTGGTCCCTAAACTTGTTTTTCTTCACTTTTTGACTTCTGGATTTGTCGGGGTTGACTTTGGTTGACTTTTTCTTTGACTGTTTGACTTTTTGGCTTCGATTTGGCTTCGTCTTTTCACACTATTCCGTTCCGTGCCCAGTTTTGTCGTTTTTGGCTTTGTTTTTCGTCCTTTGTGTGATATCCGTTTCCTGCACACTACAAATGCAAAACAAACATATATTTGGCAGTTTTTGTCTGTTTTTTGGTCATTTAAGTCCGTTTTTAATGGAAAAGGTATGTGTAATTAAGCACATACCATAATCAGTAATCATAAAAGTATAGTATGTGTTTACGTTCAAAAATTAAACCAAGTATTGTATCTCCTCGCGAGATATATAAATGAGTATGTAAACCAAACAGGTAATCAACCATGTAAATGAGTTTGTAAGCATTCATGTAAACACGTATGAAATCGACCATGTAATTGAGTTTGCAAACAGATTTGCACAAGCATGTTCTCACCCCAAAAATATATGTAAAACAAGTAAAACGTGGGGCTATAAACTCACAATATCCTTTAAAAACAATCACATTGTTATAAGGTAACCGAGTAAGTATAAGAGTTTGTAGACAAGCATGTATCCCCCTCGCGGGTTTATAAAACATTCAAAAGATTGAAAAGCGAGGTTATGAACTCACATTGATGTTGTAGAACGATTGACAGATAGGCATCTGATATGCCCGACACAACGGAAGACGAAGCGGCTCGATCAAGAAGTTGCAGCTTAACTTAACTGCTAAGTCCCACTAGCCTAGGATAATGAATTTGGGTTTCCCGATGAATAGACACATCAACGCGACACGTTGATAAAGATTTAGATTTAAAGTTGTAATAGTTTGGTGGTTGGTTAAATAAAATAAATCGAAAAGTAACGCAACGTGTGTAATATATTCCTTATATATTACATATAAAAATAAACCCTTATATAACTCGTACCGTGAGTTATATAACAATTACAAACAATCCGAAGATTAATGTGACGTATATAATGCTTTGCAAGTATTATATAATAAGTGTGAGTAAAATAATTAAACCAATTAGTTTGACTCGTTTTCTGAAATCACCACTTAATTAAATAAAAAGTTCTTGTATAAACGTAATCGTACGTTTTAAGATTACCAATTAAGTTAAACGATGTTTATAAAGCTTTTACAACAATTATTATGTTATCTTCTAGCTGACAATTATAAAATATAAATAATATTTTATAAATTCATATTTCGTTTCCTCGTCGAGTCGTGTCTAATATAGTTATCTCATTGTAAAAGTATAGTTTTCGTTCGTTTATCCGGTTATTGTATAATACAAATTATTATATCTTAAATATAACTTAGTCCCTTTTTATTGGTTTCTAAAATAATAGAAGTTTTAGTAAAACATTACTAAATATAAAAGTTTATATAAATTTCGCCATGACATTTCCATATTATAAAACGTTTCCCATATACGCAAAACTCAACGTTTTCCATATTCGTAAAACTTAATGTTTTTTCACTTTCCAAATAAAACGTGTTGCAATATCCTCATGTTTAAAATATATATCTATATTTTTATATATATCTAAACTAAACCAAAATAATAATTATCATATTTATTTACCGATTAGCCACCATTATATATATCCGGTTTTAATATTTATTAAAACTTTATGTTATTTTATTTGTCAAGGTATAAACCAATCAAACCCTTGTTATCTTCTCTAAACCAAACGCACCCTTGGTGCTTAATGTCAAACCAAACGCACCCCTTGGTGTAAATCTGCCCAACCAAACACCCCTTTATCTCAAATATGCCAAACCAAACGCCCCTTTATCCCATATCTGCCAAACCAAACACGCCCCTTGCGTGTTTCTGCTATACCAAACGCACCCTAACTATGTCAAACCCATAAACAAACATCCCTTTACGTTTTCTATTATGCCAAACGCCCCCTAATCTGTCTACAACAGCCAAACGCACCTATGTGGTGACTGACCCGAAACAAACACACCCCGTTTGGCTGTTTGAACAGCCAAACGCACCCTAGTGGGTTAACCCGAGATCAAACGCACCCTATGAGTTGCTCAAAACAAGCCCGACGCACCCTTGTGGCTTAATAACCAAACCCGAACGTACCCCTTGTGGGTGTTGCCTTAGAACCGAACGCACCCTATGGTGTTTATAATAAAACCAAACGGACTCGCTGCTGAACCACAAACCCAAACGCACCCTGCTGCGTCTTTTAAAACCATACGCACCCATGGTACCTGCGATAATAACCAAAACGCACCCGTGGTGCGGTGAGCAGTAAATCGACGCACCCTTGGTGGTGGTCGGTTAAACCACCGAAACAAACACGCCCTTCGTGGATGTTTTACACCCGAAACAAACGCACCTGCTGGTGGTGGTGGTCATAGAGTAGCATAGGGATGAGCATGGGTCTAGAACCGGTGGAACTGGAACCGGAACCAATGGATCTGAGAACCAAATTTTTCAGAAAAGTAGGAACCGAGAACCGAACCAAGAACCAAAAAATCTCAAACTGAAGAACCGGAACCAGAACCAGCGGTTCTGGTTCCGGTTCGGTTCTTCTTGGTTCCGATCCGGTTCTTTGATTTTTTTGCTCATCCTTATATTGGCTGTGTTTTTAAAGTAGGCTACTAGGGTTTTTTATGGTAAGTATAATTTAGGATTAATTTCCCCTAATTTAAGTATGGAAAAAATTACATACTTTTAGAATATATCACCCTAAAAGAAGGAGAGTTATGAAATTATCCCTAATTTAAGATTAATTGTCCCCAAATTAAGTATGGAAAACTTACATAATTTAGAATAATTGGGTATTCGGTTCTGGAACCGAGAACTGGTGGAACCGAACCGAACTGACCCAAGAACTGAAAAATCTCAAACTCAAGAACCGGAACTGGAACCGGCGGTTCTAGTTCCAGTTCGGTTCTTCTTGGTTCCGGTCCGGTTCTTGGTTCTGATCCGGTTCTGTGGTTCTTTTGCTCATCTCTATCAGTAGCAGCCAAAGGAGGGGGCGGCTGTGGTGGTTAGTGGTGGTGGATATAGGCGCGTGATGGCGAGTTGGTGTGGGGATCAGATAGATCCGGTGGTGAGGATTATTTTTGGTTTCGGTCAGAAAAGTCCGCCGGAAAAGTTTTCCGGCGGCGGCGGCATGGTGGCCGGCGGCGGTGGCTGGCCGGAGGAGGGGCGGGGGGCTGCCGGACATGAGAGAGAAGAGAGGGAGAGTGTGTGTTTATTTGTTATAAAAATGAAATGAAAAGATATAAAAGTTTTATTTATAATAAAACTTTAAAAATAAATGACAAGTTAATAATAGTTGAGGGTTAATTGTGTAAATATCTAATGTAGTTTTTATAACTTCCGGTTCGGGACTCGTTTGAACTAGTTAATGGTCGATTGAACGCACGAAACTTGCGCCATTGTTTCCAAATAATTTTTCCAACAGAAACGAGTATTCATTTGATAGCATCTCATAAATATTTTTATTTTATAACATTTATAAAAAATATTTGTTATTCATTTGGAAAACCCGGTTATGTCTGGTCCGAAAGCAAAAATAAAAATAAATTTCTAACCCGTATATTCGCGTTATCAACAAACGTTTTCGAATAACATGATGATTAATTTATTAAATATTTTTATTTTAAAAAAATATTAATTAAATATAATTTAATTATTTTCTCATTTCTAAATCTTGTGAGGGCATTTCAGTCACTTTCTGACTATTTTCGGGTCTCGGTCAAAACTGAAAAGTTGTCAGGAATGTCGTTTTACATCAAATTTCTTAAGAGTTTGAGTTGTGAAAACATGATTTATTGGTTCGTTTTTGATACGTCAACTATTAATTAATATATATCTTTTTCGTTTTCAAGCGAAATAAGTTAAAAATAACTTCCACTTAGGAAATATAATAATAAATATGATTTATTATTTGAAATATGTTCCGAAAATTTTACCGGTTACGCGGTAATTGTTTTTACGAGACAATAAAAGACCAAAATTCAAAAAGTCAAGTCATACCCAAAAAGTCAAAGGGTAAAATCGTCATTCGAAATTTTGAAATTTTTTGGATGTTACATAAGAAACTCGAAAAACCGATTTATAACGAAGGAGATACGACATTTACAAGATATACGATAATAAACGTGTTTATAAAAGAAATTTTATAAAAACTTATTACAAACCACTTTTGATATAAATGAATGGTTATTTTTCTCAGATAGTACATATTTTTAGGATTCCAAAACATTAAGAATCATAATTTTTCAATCAATAACGAAGGAGTTATGGATTTTCTCGTGTTTACGATAATTAAAGTTTATAAAAATAATTATATAAACTATGAACCGTAAAAATCACTATTCATCTCAGATACATTTTTGAAAATTACATTAATTAGATAAAACTTTTAATTACGAATACGTGCTCGAAATAATCTCTAAAATCGGAGTTAAAACGAATAAGATACGACATTTACGAGTTTACGATAACTAAATTTATAAAAATAAATTTATAAAAGTATATGAACAGTAAAAAGTATTGACTGGAGGACTTAAAATATGAGAATGTAATATTTTAATAACTCGTCTTAATACAAAAGCATGGACATAAGAGACATAAGAAACAGACTTAAAACGATAAAGTTACGCCATTTTTACTAAAGAGATATTTATAAACGTTTTTACTTTATAAATATGATTTCACAAATGCAATTAGATGGTGATGTAGTTATATAGAATTATATATTTTATTAGTTAATCAAAGTGCTTAGTACTTATACGGCCTATAATCAATTAGGTTGCATTCGGGCGTATTTGTGACGCATTTTCACGCATTTGATTTACATTGTTAACTCATTCACTCGAGGTGAGTTTATAGCCCTACGTTTTACATTTATAATGATTTACAAGTTTTGGGGTAAGAAACATATGCATGTTTTACAATTGGACGCAAGTGGACATTTTACATTACGATTACGTGTTTGCCTAAGTAGCGATAACCCTTTGAGCCTATTATCTTGAACTGACAATTACTTGTTGTGAGCGTGAATGTTATAAATAGATCTATTTGGGGTTGACATCCCCGTTCGGGTGAGTCATGCTTACTGTGCCGGTTTTCCGGACAACGAACGTATACCATGTCGGACATAGGATGTTGCGGGTTAGAACATCATCACGGGCAATGTTGGCAATTTATATTGCAATTCATACATGTCGAGCTTCAGTGTCATGAGCTTAGGGAAACGTAATTACATTTTATGATGTTTGTATCTGTTGCATTATCATGGAGAAATCTTGCGGTCCTACATTATACATTTTACAAACCTATGAATTCACCAACATTATTGTTGATGTTTTAAGCAATGTTTTCTCAGAAGATCAGTGAGGTACAAGACCAGTGATACATTGGTGGTCGTTATTTTGGAAGTCATATGCATTAAAGATTTGGTTGCATTATATTTTGAGAATATATTTGTTATGGACTAAAAGCTTTGTATTTTGAACAATGAACAAGTGAAGTTTCGGACTTATGTAACAACAATTTGTTAAATCCAATATTTTAGTTTTAAATGACTTTTAAATGGTCGTTCTTATATATATCTTGTGCTATTGATCTATGAAATAACACCTCAGACCCATATTCCGCTGCGACCCAATTTGGGGGTGTTACAGATTGGTATCAGAGCCAAGGTTATATAGAACCAGGTCAAATGTTTTTGCTAGACTATAACCGTTTTCAAACATTGCATTCATATAAAGGGGTTTTCACGGGACATACATACACTAGTGTTGCATTAGTTGGTTAGACTAGAGGCATTCATGATTGATATACATGTTATAAAATACTATGTATATTACAATAAGAGTCTTATATTAATACTTATATAAGCTACTTTTTATTTTAAGATATTGTCATGTCGGATTTAGAGGATTCCACGGTTACATACATGGAGGTATCCAGTCTGTTTGAGGGCTTATCGACTTGGATCCCAGGTGTTGTTGGAAACAGAGTCGTAGAATACCCTGATGCTAAATTGACCCATATGTAAGGTCGTTTTACAGGCCTCACCATCACCAGACTACGTGCCTGGCCCTTAGGAGCCAGAGCAGGCAACACCCCTACCAGACTTTGTTCAAGAGCCGGTTTATCCGGAGTTTATGCCACCGGAGGATGATGTACTCCCAGTTGAGGAGCAGCTACTGCCTGCTGCTGTCTCACCCACTGCTGATTCACCAGGCTATGTTCCCGAGTCAGATCCTGAGGAGGATCTAGAGGAGGATGATGATGAGGACTCTGAGGAGGATCCTGCTGATTATCCTGTCGACGGAGGAGACGATGACGATGATGAGGACGAGTCATCCGATGATGATAAGGATGATGATGTTAATATTGAGGGGGATGAGGAGGAGGAGGAGCACCCAACTCTTGCTGACTCTACAGCTGTTGCTTTACCAGTTGTTGATCATGCTCTATCTGCTGAGGAGACTGAGTCATTTGATACCGACGAGTCTGCGGTCACACCACCACCACATCCTGTACACCGTGTTACTGCTAGGATGTCTATCTGAGATGAGCCACCTACACCATTTTGGTCTGAGGCAGAGGTTGCCAGACTTCTTGCTAGACCATCACCTCCACCATCACCACTCTCCTCATGGTCATCACCACTACATCAGATTCCCTCACCACCACTACCAGTATCACCATCACTCCTAGTATCACCACCACTACCTTTAGCACCTCCACCATTACATGTTAGTCCTACTTATCCATTGGGCTACAGAGCTGCGATGATCCGACTGGGAGCCGAGGCCCCATCTACTTCCCATTCACCACCGCCACATATCATACTCTCCCACAACAGATCATATACACCACCATTAGTACCCCACTCGGGGACTCCCATTTTTTTTTTTTTTTTTTTTTTTTTTTTTTTTTCTTATTTTTATTTTTTTTTTTTTTTTTTTCACCATCTTACCCATACTGCTACCTACGTCATCGACCTCCTTTGCATGACTCATCTACTGATCGTAGAGCAGACAGACCCGAGGTTACCTTACCACCTCAGAAGAGGTTAGGTATCGCTCTCGGTCCGAGATATAAGGTAGGAGAGAGTTCGTTTGCCCCTACTGCTAGACCTCTTAGAGGTTTCAGGGCGAACTATGGTTTTTTGCCACTATGGACAGGGAGATTATGCGGGATCTAGAGAGAGATGTCGGTTATAGGATAACCGACACTTGGGATGAGATGCTGGTAGACATACCAGGGGCACCAGCGACTGATGACACAAAGTTGGGTCGACGGATGACATAGTTTGCCACCTTGGTTAGACAGGACACAAACGAGATCTATACGAGGGTTTGGATGGTGAGCGATGAGCGACAGCTGATGGTAGTCGGTATCATGCGTATAGGATGGCGTGTACATGCTCGTATAGTTCTACTGATGGAGAGAGAGGGTAGGATGTCTCGAGAGGCTTAGGGATGATCTATGGATGCTAGTGATCTTGCACGTTCAGAGGTTATGTCACTGCGTACTACTGTATTGGGTCAGCAAGCAGTGATTACAGAGTTGCAAGCATCGGACCGCAGGAGACAGGCGGCGATTACAGAGTTGCAGGCAGCGGACCGTAGGAGACAGGCGGCAATTACAGAGTTGCTGGCAGCGGACCGCAGGAGACAGGCACAGTTCTTTGAGGCACTAAAGCTGCTGAAGAGACTACAGACCAGATGGACAGAGTTTCAAAGACAATAAGGACCCACTAAAGGTCTGACACAGCCCGATGCATCGGAGGAGGCCGGTAGCAGTTCATAGGATCATGTTATGGGGGGGGTGGGTGGGACTAGTTATTTTGTTCGCTACAGTATTATGGGTAATTCCCAGCTACGTATGGATTTTTGGTTGTATATTTTATATTGTAACCTAATCCATTGTGATTCATTTTGTATCTGAACCAATCATGTTTGTTTCCAATTTTATATGGGTTAGTGGTATTAATGTAATTGTCTGTAATCGGAATTTTTTATGAAGGATGTCGATTATAAGCTACACCATTGTTAACTTCAATTCAGTTGTATATTTTCACCGTGTGTTGTGATCTCTCTTTACTTATTGTGTATATGTCATGTCATGGTTATGATTTTGTGAAATCTAACGGGTATTATATTTTCTTATGATTGAAGAAAATGGCACCAAAAAGGGCCACGAGGTCAAACACATGCCCCAAGAAAATAACCACACCACAAACTGTTATAATGCCAGATTAGAGATTGATGACCAAGACGTTACTTCCGCTTTGGCAGCAAGTGATGCTAACAGAAGCACAAATGGCGATGACAGCCATGTTTACTGGGAAAAGGTTTTGAAGGTGGAAGATTTGCTAAGAGTGCACTTACCCAGACTTCATGAAGTGCCAACATCTGAATTTCAAAGGCACGGAAGGAGTTATCGAATTGACTCAATGGGTTTGGAGTAAATGGAAACTGTGTTCAGTACAAGCAACTGCTCGGTGGAGAACCAGATCAAGTTTTCTACTTGTACTCTTCTCGCAGGTATGCTAACATGGTGGAACTCCCATGTTAGGACTGTTGGTCATGATGTTGCGTATGCAATGACTTAGACAGACCAAAAAAAGAAGATGACTGACAAGTACTGCCCGAGGGTCGAGATTAAGAAACTAGAGGCTGAGTTGTGGAATTTGAAAGTAAAAGGTATCGACGTGATAGGGTACAACCAATGTTTTCAGGAACTGGCATTGTTGTGTGTTAGAATGTTTCCGGAAGAATCTGACAAGATTAAGAGATATGTCGGTGGTTTGCCCCACATGATCTACGGAAGTGTAGTAGCATCAAATTCTAAGTCATTGCAGAGGCAATTAATAATAGCATCTGAGTGATGGTTACGAAAAATCCGCACTTTTGCTGAACGTCAGATAGAGAACAAGAGAAAGCAAGATGATAACCATCAACAACCACAACAACGACAAGAAAACAAGAGGTAAAACACCGGCAGGGCTTACACTGCGGGATCTGGAGAGAAGAAGCCATATGGGGGATCTAGACCCCTATGCGCTAAATGCAATTATCACCACGATGGTCCATGTGCTCCCAAATGCCACAAGTGCAACTGAGTTGGCCATCTGGCCCGTGACTATTAGAGTACCGCCAATGCCAACACTACTAATATGGTGGAACTCCCATGTTAGGACTGTTGGTCATGATGTTGCATATGCAATGACTTGGACTGACCTGAAAAAGAAGATGACTGACAAGTACTGCCCGAGGGTCGAGATTAAGAAACTGGAGGATGAGTTATTGGAGTTTGAAAAGTGAAAGGTACCGACGTGATAGGGTATAACCAACGTTTTGAGGAACTGGCATTGCTGTGTGTTAGAATGTTTCCTGAAGAGTCTGACAAGATTAAGAGATATGTTGGTGGTTTGCCCGACATGATCCACGGAAGTGTAGTAGCATCAAAGCCTAAGACAATGCAAGAGGCAATTGAAATAGCAACTAAGCTGATGGATAATAAAATCCACACTTTTGCTGAACGTCAGACAAAGAACAAGAGAAAGCAAGATGATAACCACCAACAACCATAACAATGACAAGAAAACAAGAGGCAGAACACCAGCAGGGCTTACACTGCTGGATCTGGAGAGAAGAAGCCATATGGGGGATCTAAACCCCTATGCGCTAAATGCAATTATCACTACGATGGTCCATGTGCTTCTAAATGCCACAAGTGCAACCGAGTTGGCCATTTGGCCCGTGACTATAGGTGTACCGCCAATGCCAACACTGCTAACAACCAAAGGGGCACTAGAACAAGTCAGAAACCTACTTGCTATGAATATGGAGCCCAGGGACATTTCAAGAGGGATTGTCCAAAGCTAAAAACAACAACCGTGGTAACCAAGGTGGAAATGGAAATGCTCCAGCGAAAGTGTATGCGGTAGGCCATGCAGGGACAAACCCAGACTCAAACATCGTTACGGATACGTTCCTTCTAAACAACCGCTATGCTTCTGTCTTATTTGATACTAGTGCCGATAGAAGCGTTGTGTCCACTGCATTTAGCTCCTAAATTGATATCACACCAATTGCATTAGATCACTATTATGACGTTGAACTAGCCAACGGGAGAATAATAAGGTTGAACACTATCCTTAGGGGTTGTACATTAAACTTCCTGAACTACCCATTCAACATAGACTTAATGCACGTATAACTTGGTAGGTTTGATGCTATAATTGGTATGGATTGGTTGGCGAAGTACCAAGCGATCATTGTTTGTGCGGAGAAGATCGTTCGCATCCCTTATGGAAATGAAACTCTAATCGTTCGCGGTGAAGGGATGTAACCAAGGGAAATGAGACTCTTTAAAGCATCATCTCGTGCACTAAAACACAAAAGTACATGCTAAAAGGATGTCCTATCTTTTTGGCACATGTTACTACAAAGGATACTAAAGACAAGTCGAAGAAGAAGCGACTTGAGGACGTACCGATTGTTCAAAATTTTCTTGAAGTATTTCCTGAGGACTTACTGGGTCTTCCACCAACTCGACAAGTGGAATTTCATATTGATTTGATACCTGGTGCTGCACCCATAGTACGGGCACCTTATCGATTGACGCCTTCCGAAATGAAAGATTTGTCAGAGAAACTAAAAGAACTTTTTGACAAGGGCTTCATAAGACCCAGTTCCTCACCTTGGGGAGCTCTGGTATTGTTTGTCAAGAAGAAGGATGGATCGTTTCGAATGTACATCAACTACCGAGAGCTAAACAAGTTAACGGTGAAGAATCGTGACGCCCTCCTAAGGATCGACGATTTATTTGACGACCTATAAGGATCTAGTGTTTATTCTAAGATAGACTTGCGATCAGGTTATCACCAGCTTTGGGTACGAGAAGAGGATATTCTGAAAATGACATTCAGAACTCGATATGGTCATTATGAGTTCCAAGTTATGTCATTTGGCTTGACGAACGCACCAGCGGTATTTATGGATCTCATGAACCGTGTGTGCAAGACATTATTAGATAAATTTATGATTGTCTTTATTGACGATATCCTTATCTACTCCAAGAACAAGAAGGAACACGAAGAACATATTAAGGCAATTCTGGAATTGCTTAAGAAAGAGGAGTTGTACGCTAAATTCTCTAAATACGAATTTTGGCTTCCCAAGGTACAATTTCTCGGACACGTGATTGATAGTCAAGGCTTTCATGCGGATCCCGCCAAGATCGAATCCATTAAAGACTGGGCATCTCCTAAAATGCCAACGGAGATTTGTCAATTTTTAGGTCTTGCTGGGTAGTACCGAAGATTCATCGAAGGATTTTCGAAGATCGCCAAGCCAATGACCAAGCTTACTCAGAAGAAGGTCATTCGTTTGGGGCGACAAACAAGAAGCAGCGTTCCAACTGTTGAAGCAAAAGTTGTGTAGTGCACCAATTCTGGCTTTACCTGAAAGGAGCAAAGATTTTATCGTATATTACGATGCAAAGAGAAAAGGTGATTGCTTATTGTTGGGAATAAATCTTCACAAGTTAGTACTTCTAGTTCAAGAACTTAATACTGCTCAAGATATAACTAATAGTACTAACTGGGTTAGTACTACTGATATATGAGAAATCACATATCTTTATTATATCCAAAATGGCCCTTAAATGATCAAAATGTGCAAAAATATGCTTGTATTTGTGTATGTGTAGGTACAGATAATGCAAATATCACAAGGAAATGGTCAAAATCAGACAAACACGGACACGAGGACGGATAAAGTGCAAAAGAGCCGTCAATGGTCAACATAGTCAATCTTTGGTCAACATTGGTCAATTACAAGAAGACAAAACCCTTAAAAATACCAAATCAATCTTCAAAGTTAAATCATATTACATAAAAGACCCTAAAACCCTAACACCGTTATCTTTTTTATACTTAAGAGATAATGGTCGTTATCTCCTAAACATAAACCCTTAAAACCTTATAAACCAAGCCCATGGCCCATTCCTTTTATACCCGGGCCCAAGTCAAACACACACACCCCCGAGTTAAACAAAGATATAAAAAGAAAAGAAAAGGGGCGGGATATCCCGTTTTTATTGTTCATCTCTTTCTTCGTTTTACCCTGCATAAAAAACAAGGGGTAAAATGCAATTAACAGCGTGGCTCTAAGATTCGAGTACCAAGTTATGAGTTGGCAAAGTAAAATGTCACCAAGGCCTCTCATTGGCCAAGACACCAAAAGGAATGACACGTTGGCTTCATATAAACACACAAGGGAAGAGAAATTTGCACTAAAACCTTTGGTAAAGAAGCAAAAGTACTCTGACACACGGTAGTGCCACGCATGACAATCGTGAGTTCTAACTTATTTGATCCAACGGCTTCAATAAAGGATCCAATGATTGGCATTAAAGGGAGGGACGAGATCAAAGCTTGTTGTAGGATGCATGTATGAGAGACCTAGATAGCTTCGTATTTCTCAAGTCTATAATATAACAAGTCTTCTCATGTCACAGATAACAGGCCTTTGTAATGATAGAGCTAGTTTGTATATGATATTTATATTTCAGACTACTATTTTGAGTGGCTAATGTCTTTTATAGTATTTTTCTTTAATTTAGGGTACTATTTTAACGTCTCTATTGATACTATCTACAGGGTCGAGTGCACCATCTCAGATTCTTTTTCACATATTGTTAGCAGTCGCCCCCAGCTTCTTTTATATTAATAGTAAGATACTACAGTTTTTCTCTTATTATGCACTTTACTCTTTTCTCTAAGCTTAACTTTTATACAAAATTTTGTCTACAATAAGCTAGTACTGATCTTCCATAAGCTGGTTTATATGTCCATCTTAAGCTCATCTACGTCTCTTACCTCAGGATTGATTGATCTACAACTTTAATCATTAATTTTTACTTAAATCTAAAATTCAGCTTAATACCCCTAGGATATGGATGTATTTGGGTTGCCTTTTGGATGATAAGCGTACCCTGGAAGAGCTTATTTGGACTTTAGAGGCTTATCCTAGTGATAAGGCTATAGCTTGTTGATAGCTAATTGAGCCTTTAATCTTTCGCCTTGTTTTGTAGCAATGGCTCCTGTAAGTTTTTCTTTACTTTCAAGCTTTAAATATACTCTATTAGCTTTAATCGTTTCATACCTGCTTAATTATTTGCTTATTTTTTAGTTTTAGATTTAGCTTATACTTGCTTACCTTATTGTGTTTAATGCTTATTTGAGTTCAATTGTTTGGTTTAGATCTTTATTTTCATGTTTTTGATACAAAAAACTCATAAAAACCAAAAACATTAGCATTAGTTGTTAGCTTATTGTTTTTGCTTATTTGATTATTGAAATATGTTCATTAGGTTTGTTATTAGCTTTATATTATCTGGTATTTGGTACTTGTGTTGCTCCTTTCTTTTAAATCTCCCAAAATTATAAGCTTTTAAATGGGGTTGGGCAACTTAAAGGAGGGTTTGGGTCAAGCTGTGAATACTCATTGTTAGTAGCTGTTAAGGATATTAGTCCTTTTAAGCTCACTTAAATCATTTATTTAAGCGCTTATAAAGTAGTGTAGTTGTTATTGATGTTTGTTTTGGCGAAATCAAGTTGCAAGTGGTTTTGTAAGCATTGTGTTTTGGAGGACTGGGACCATAAGCTCAGATTCATAAGCTATTTGTGCTTAATACTTTTCTAGCTGCCCTTTTTGATCATTTTGTGTTAGTTTAGTAGTTTAAATGATGTTAGATTCAAGTATTTAGGCCTACATGTTTTGGATTTGAGTTTTAGTTTTAAACTGTCAAATGCATCAGCAGTCTTAAAAAGCCAATTAGCCAATTTCTAGCTTAAATATCAGTAGGTAAAATTAGTTTTTAGCTTTTCATACTTAGTATACTAGTAGGTTTAAGGTCAATGTCAATCTCTCTCAACTTATTTTGTACCTAAAAGTTTATTTGCTTATCTGTCTTTAAGCTCAAAAGTTGCTAGTTGTCTTTTAAAAAGTCTACTCAGCATATACTAAGTACAATAAGCTGTTTTCAAGCCACTTTTTCATTGAGTAATTGATTTTCAAAATGATTTTTAAAAGCTGTTTCATGTAGCTTTTAGGCCAGGCTTTAAGTAGGAATAAAGCTTATCTTCTTAAGGTACCATCTTTGAACTTTTTTTACGCTCAAAAAGTACAACCCTTGCAGTTTGTATGCTGTTTTTAGCTTAAGTACTTTTTGGCTTATTTGTGCTTATCTGCTTATTTTCCTAGCTTATTTAGGTCTAAAATAGCTTATTAGGTTAGTATAAGTCTATCTTAGCTTATTTCCTTAGGTTTAGAACTTATTTTTAGCTTATATGCATATTAGCTTAAAAACCTTAAGTTTTTAAGCCTTTTAGTACTTCTGTTGTTTTTAGCTTTTTCAGCTTAATGTCCTTGCTTATTTTTGTTTGTATTTGCTTATTAGGTTTAGTATTAAGCTTGTCTTAGCTTATTAGCCCTTTTCATTTGCTTTTTAGTGTTTAAATTGCCCAAACAGTTAGCATTATAAGCCTTTAAGAGTAAAAAGCTTTTCTGTCTTATTTAGCTTATTTCAGTGCTTATTTGTGCTTTATAAAAATCGTGTCTTTTTAAAAAGTGCTTATTTTTCTGTTCTTAAAAAAGTTGAAAAAAATGGCTAAAACAAAAACACTTGGGATAGTGGGAAGCCCCGGGTGAGCAAGACTCGAACCCGGGACCTCTACCACCCTCACCAAGTGTTTTTATCCCACACCCTTAACCATTGTGCTACACTAGCTCATCCGTTAGGATCTTCCTTTAGTTAAATTTTATACACGTTTTAGCCTTTTAATATAATAAGTTGTTTTAGCTTATTTCGCAGCTTATTTGTTAAGCTGTTTTCATGAGCTTATTTTTCTTAGATTCTACACTTTTCAAGCTACTTTTCATAATTTTTTTAGAATTTTTATAAAACGTTTAGTATTTTTTATATTTAATTTTCTTTAAAATTGTTTTTAATTCATAAAAAATTATAAAAAAGTCAAAAAAATATAATTCTTTTTTAGAAAATTTTCTTTTATTCATTATAGTTCTTAGAAAAATTAGTTGTGCTTCGTAGGTTTAAATAGCAAAATTTTATTTTTTTAAAGACGGGATTCATTCTCGTTCACGTTTTTTTGGTTGTTTTTAAGCTAAATTCAACTTCGTTATTGTTCTGTTTATTTTAATCTACTATTTAAGTCTATTAGGGTTAGTTAAAAGTGAAAAAATTCATTTTAGGTTTATTTTTGAAAATTTAGGGTTTTTAGATCTCGTTTAGGGTTCCCGTTTTGCGTTTTAGTTTAAATTTTTCTTCCCTTTAGTTTTTTTTTAGTTTCTTTGCCTTATTTTTCGCGTAGTTTTAGAAAACCAATATCAATCTTATCCTATTCTAGCATCAATTCTCAAAACGACTCTCGGCTTTCAATTGCATTCCTTGTTGGGGATAACGACCCGAGAATCAAATTCCCGGATTACTATAATTGTGATTTTTTGATTCTTACCCTCCTTTTTATATATTTATAAGTATATTTTATATATATTGACTATATATTAAGGGTTGAATCTTAACAGATCAGTTTTTGGCGCCGCTGCCGGGGAGGATTGTCTAAGATTGTTGTAGCCGTTTGAAGATTTGTGTTTGAAGATCCTTCTGAGTGAAGTTATTTTGTTTATTTTCATAAAAAAATACAAAAAGATTTTTCTTTTCTTTTATTAGTATATATAATATAAAAAATCAAAAATCTAAAAAAAATCAAAAATTTAAAAACCTTGACCATAAAAAAGAAATTAAAAAATAAATAAATTACCAAGTTGGTAAAAGAACACCAACAAATAATAATTTCAACTGAAGTATTATCCATCAATAAGTTCCCGAACCAAAGATCAAAAACTTACCTTTTGTGTCTCTTGCGACGTACGACTCACCTTTTAAAGTTAAACAATCTCCTTTGTGCGTTTTTCTTTAAGAGAGTTACCGAGAAGCGAGCTGATTATTTGGTTTAAGTGTCTTATCTCATTGTCTGTATTTAAAATTTATTGTGAATACATTGTTGAAAAACCAAAAGAAAAAAACAATTAGTATAAATTTTCTTTTTAAATTTTAGTGCATGCGCACTCGTTCTCAATCTCGTAATTCTAACCGTCAACAACAAGTCAATCCGACTTTTGTTGAACCATTTAATCTTGTTGATACTTTTTCCGTAGTTACATGAATGATACTCCTACTATGGGCTCAATATCGTAGCACCCACCGTGGGTCGAGGTTGCCAACGTTGTGGACGAAATCACCGCGGGATAACTTTGAGCTAAGCACGGTTTGCTTACCCTCATTCAAAATAAACAATTCTTCGGGACATGACAAAGAAGACCTATGCTCACATCGTTATTTCAACAACATCACTTCTACGATGAGGTTCCCGCAACATCACGAGTACGTCGGGTAAAGCTTATGCTTTTCCCAATTTTCCCATCGGGGTGCAACCCGGAATTAGCTTGATAAAGAAACCCCTTCGAGCGATCTCCACATGGTGTGATCCTTGTTTCGATAATTCATTCAAACAAATTCTTCCCTCCTTCCAATACATCAATTCTTCGAAAATGAAATGAAATCACGTGATTTTCAACAAAGATTTGATTGAAACTTTCTGTGAAGCCATTGGATTCCGTATTTCAATGAATCTTCTTTTTTCGTGCAATACCCACATCATGGATTTTCGGGTTACATCAATCGATCTTTTTATATGCTTAAAACTCTAATGATCAAGATTCGTTGAATTCCGCCGCGGGTGGTAACTTTTTGGATAAAATACCTCGTGATTGCCTAAGAATCATTGAAAGCAAATCCAAAGTTCGTAATTCACGTAACAAACTGGTTGTTGCAAAAGTGAGTTCGAGCTCTTCTACCCCCGGTATTTCTCCCGATGTTGCTAAACTTAAGATATGGTGAAAGCTTTACTTCTCGAAAAGAAAAACCAAACCCAAGCTCCCACTCCGGTCAAAGCGGTTGAGGAATGTTGTGTTACTTGTGGTGGTACTCATTCTTATCGAAATTGTCCCGCCACCGATAGGGCAAACGGTTTTATCGTGAAATTTTCTAGAATTTATTACCACCATGAGCTGTGCAACAGTAATTTCAATCAAGGAAATACAAGTTACGAGCCCCGATTGCTAATCAAATTCGACCTCCCGGTTTTCCTCCCGTACAACAAAACCAAGGAAAATAACAAACCATTACAACCAAAAACAGGGAATAATTACAACCAAGCTTCCATCTACCAACCCCCGGTTAACCAAAGCCAAATTTATCGAACTCCGATTAATCAACCCTGGATTCCACCAAGCTCAACATTACCAAGCCTCCAGCTCTGCTACACAAGTGTGACCAAAGAATGATTTTGAAGCTATTTCAAAGCTAATGATGTAGTGATGAGAACATGCAAGACCAAAACCCAAAATTTGCAAATCAAATGACCAATTTAACGAACATGCTTTCAAGTTGCTATTTCTTGTGATAATTCCAATACGCTTATACTTCAGGGTTCTGGGACACTCCTTAATAATACCATATAACCCGAGGTAGATTTAAAAGGGTATTTACCACCCGAAGCAGGGTGTATGTTATCAAGGACCCAAGAATCCTACTACTTCTTCTCCTCCTAAAGTAGTGAAACGTGAAAACAAGGTTACAAAGGACACGATGCCTCCTACTAATAACGGAAGTACCAAAGACGTCTAACCTCTGGTTGTCCAAGTTCAACCTAAGTACAATTACTAAACCGTTGTAATTCACGTTAGGTGTCCGATGCCATAACCTTAAAAACGCCAATGCATATCTTTCGGAGACGTATGATGGAAAAGCGCAATGAAAAAAGCTATCGACCAAGCTTGAGAAAATTCTACAAATATTTCAAGATTATGAGTTTCCGAAATTAGTTTTGCGGATGCTTTGATTTCTTTTGCAAAAAATTTGCCTCGACTCTTAAGATCTTTAATTGGAAACAAAGAAAAATTAAGTGAAATGGCTAGAACTCCTTTGAATGAACATGTTCGGCGGTTATCCTAAACAAGTTACCAGAAAAACTTAGAGACCCTGGCAAATTTCTAATCCCGTGTGATTTTCCCGGAATGGATGAGTGCTTAGCCATGGCCGATCTTGGCGCTAGATAAATCTATGCCTATTATTCTGTGTGGAAAAATCTTTCTCTTCCGGAACTCACTCCTACTTGTATGACTCTTGAACTTGCAGACCGTTCGATTACCTATACTGATCGGTAGCTGAAGTGTCTACCTTAAAGTAGGAAAGTTCAATTCCCGGCCGACTTTGTAGTCTAGATAGCTTTGTGTGATTCCGATTCCTCTAAGTATAGAGGAGATCTTTCTTAAAGATGCCGGGCCGGATGTGCTTTGATTGATGTCTTCGAAGGCGAATTACTCTAGTGTTGGGAATGAAGCCGTAACATTCAATCTTGACCAAACTTTGAGATATTCTTCTAATTACGATGATATGACGGCAAACCGAATCGACGTCATTGAAATGGCTTGTGAGGAGTATTCTCAAGAAGTTCTCGGTTTCTCCGACGTGATCGCAAGTGGCAATCCCACTCCTTACTATGACCCGATCGTTTCTACCTCTTCTCCGACTCTCACTCCCTTCGGGGATAGTGATTTTCTTCTTGAGAAAGTCAATGCTTTCCTCGCTTTTGAAGATGATCCAACTTCATCGGAAGTTGATGACTCTTACTATGACCCGGAGGGGGATATTCTTCTTCTTGAATCATTTCTCAATGATGATCTATCACCCCTTCCCAACCAAGAAAATTATTTGCCTGAAATTCGAAAAGAACTTAAAATTTATGAAACTAAAACTAAAAAATCTGCATTTGATGAAACCTCCGAGGACGAAATTAAGGAACTTACCCTCCTCATCTCGAATACCTATTTTTGGGAGGTGTCAACAAGTTGCAGCCAATTCCTCCACGCTCATAATTGCTAAAGACTTGTAGTGTGAGGAAAAAGCGCCTCATAAGGTTTGGAAGTTCACCAAGCGAGCCATCGCTTGGAAACTCTCCGACATGAAGGGTATTACCGGAATTTTTTACTCACAAGAATTCTTATGGAAGATGACTACAACCGGCGGACTTCAAACACCAAAACGGGTGATCCAAAGATCCACGATGTCATCAAAAAAGTAGGTTGAAAAACTTCTTTGACGCAGGCGACTCCTCTATCCATTTAAACATTTTTAATCCCCCACCCATTTAATTTACCCGAATCTCGGGATAGTCCTTGGAGTATAAGCCCGTACATTGCGAACCAAAAAATGGTTGGTTCTGATTGCCTTTTTCTGCTTTTCCAGTTCTTTGGCTCTTTACCGTTGTTGAAAATGAATTGATTCGACTCGATTGGTTACGGATGGCGTGGATGGCGTGTTGCGTATTGGGGACTACCAAAAGTTAAATGAAGCCACTCGTAAAGACCACTTTCCACTACCGTTTATGGATCAAATGCTTGAGAGATTAGCGGGAAACGAGTACTATTGTTTTCTCGATGGTTTCTCGGGATACTTTCAAATTCCCATCGACCCTCATGATCAAGAAAAGACAACATTCACATGTCCTTACGGAACGTTCGCTTACCGTCGCATGCCTTTTGGCTTATGCAATGCACCAGGCACGTTCCAGAGGTGTATGATGGCTATCTTTCATGATATGATAGAAAAAACGATGGAAGTCTTCATGGACGACTTTTCGGTTTTTGGGAATTCATTCGAAAATTGCCTCTCTTGTGTAGACAAGATGCTTCAAAGGTGGGAAGACACAAATCTTTGTCTTAATTGGGAAAAGAGTCATTTTATGGTAAAAGAAGGCATTGTCCTTGGCCATAAGATTTCCAAAAAAGGGATTGAGGTTGATAAAGCCAAAATCGATGTGATTGCTAAGTTACCTCATCTCACCACCGTAAAGGGTGTCCGGAGTTTTCTCGGTCATGCCGGTTTCTTCCGACGGTTCATTAAGGATTTTTCCAAAATTTCCTGACCAATGACTCATCTTCTTGAGAAGAATACTCCGTTCATTTTTTCTGATGATTGTATTCAAGCTTTTCAAACATTAAAGAAAAAACTTACTGAAGCTCCAATCTTGATTGCTCCAGACTGGGACCTACCCTTTGAGCTTATGTGCGATGCAAGCGACTTTGCCATAGGTGCAGTCTTGGGGCAACGTCATGAGAAACACTTTAGGCCTATACACTATGCTAGTAAAACAATGAACGAGGCGGAATCGCATTACACCACGACGGAGAAAGAAATGTTAGCCGTGGTGTATGCCTTTGAAAAATTCCGGTCTTACCTCATCTTGAACAAAAGCGTAGTGTATACGGATCACTCTGCCCTAAAATATCTCTTTGCTAAAAAAGATTCCAAGGCAAGATTGCTCCGGTGGGTTCTCCTCCTTCAAGAGTTCGATTTCAATGTAATTGACACAAAAGGAGCCGAGAATCTCGCGGCCGATCATCTTTCCCGATTAGAAAACCCGTATGAAAATGTTCTCGACCCAAAGGAGGTGAATGAAAAATTTCCTCTCGAGACACTTAATACGGTAACTTCTCATAGTGACTCAAGTACCTCGTGGTTTGCCGATTATGCAAATTACCACGCGGGGAATTTCATTGTTAAAGGGATGTCGTCTCAACAAAAGAACAAGTTTTTCAAGGATGTTAAACATTACTTTTGGGACGACCCCTATTTGTTCAAAATATGTGCGGATCAAATGATCCGGCGGTGTGTTGCAGGCCAAGAAGCTGTTGACATCCTCACAGCTTGCCATAGTGGACCCACCGAGGGACATTACGGTGCCAACTACACCGCCAAAAAGGTTTTTGACTCAGGATTTTATTGGCCCACGATTTACAAAGATGCCCATGACTTGGTCACCCGATGTGACACTTGTCAGCGTCAAGGAAAAATTTCGCAACGTGATGAAATGCCTCAAAATTCCATCCAAGTTTGTGAAATCTTTGACGTGTGGGGCATAGATTTCATGGGGCCATTCCCGTCTTCACGAGGGAACAAATATATACTCGTGGCGGTCGACTACTTGTCAAAATAGGTTGAAGCAAAAGCGCTCCCCACAAACGACGCCCGAGTTGTTTGCAAATTTCTTAAATCTCTCTTCGCCCGATTCGGTGCCCCTTGTGCTATCATAAGTGATCGCGGAACCCATTTTTGCAATGACCAGTTTGCAAAGGTCATGCTTAAATATAGAGTTACTCACCGTCTCTCCACCGCGTATCACCCACAAACAAGTGGGCAAGTTGAGGTATCCAATCGTGGCTTGAAACGAATTCTTGAAAGGACCGTAGGCAAAAATTGTGCCTCTTGGTCGGACAAATTAGATGATGCACTCTGGGCCTTCCATACAGCTTACAAAACACCCATCGGGTGTACCCTATACAAGCTAGTATATGTAAAGGCATGTCATCTACCGATCGAGATCGAGCTCGAGCACAAAGCCTATTGGGCCTTAAAGCATGCAAACTTTGACCTTGAGACCGCGGGTGATCACCGTAAAGTTCAACTCAATGAATTAAATGAACTTCGTGATCATGCCTATGAGAACTCTTTGATCTATAAAGAGAAAACAAAGAGGATCCATAACTCAAAGATCAAAAACCACGTTTTCAACGTCGGTGATCAAGTCCTCCTCTTTAACTCTAGATTAAAGATATTCTCGGGCAAATTAAAATCCCGTTGGTCTAGACCATTCACCATTACCCAAGTATTTCCATATGGCACCGTTGAGTTATCTCAAAACTCCGGGACAAATTTCAAGGTAAATGGACATCGAATTAAGCACTACTTTGGAGGGGACGTACCAAAATTGGTTATCCCAGATCTCCAAACCTTCCCCAAGGACAAATAAAAATGCAGAGATTGGGTCAAGCTTAGTGACCCTAAACAAGCGCTTCATGGGAGGCACCCCATGCTTATCCTTCTATTATTTTCTTTCTTATTTCTATTGTGATGTGAGGAGGCTTGTACTCTTCCATTTCTTGTTATTTGTGCTTGTGATTTTTTGTAGGATTGAACCAAAATTTTCTGAAGACTCTCGTGTTTGGTGTTTTGTCCCGGTCCACTCGAGCTTCCTAACCTTTGCTTGTCATTAATTTGGGGAAATCCGATATCCTAATCTTATCGACTAACGTTTATCTTTAAGCATACTTAATAAACGGCTTAGGATTTACGTAGAGACCCTTCTTAAAACATTGAGGACAATGTTTAACTCTAGTATGGGGGAGGGATCTATCGATTTGATTATGCCTACAGCCGTTGTTCTCACGTACCCCGTTTTCCCACAAAAATTTAAATTTTTTTATAAATTTTCCAAAAAACGAATATCAAATAAGTGTTTTGTCACAATTTTGACTTTCTTGCTGGGTAGAATAAGAATAAATTTTGACCCGATCTAGTATGTTGAGCTCTAGCTTGTTCCTTAACTTTTTGGCTAAGCGTTCACGGAAATTCATGAAGAACGAAAAATGAAAGAGTTAAGTATGAGATAGATGCTAAGCAAGGATTATTTGGAAATCTTAAGAGCTCATGTATGTAATTTGTGGCTTTTTTCTCCCATAAGCTCCTAATCGGATTAATATACGTGCTGTTTTTGGAGATTAAGCTTAAATCAACAATTTTTATGCAGAGTATAGCAAAAAAAATTGTCTTAGTTCAAACTTATACTTGAATTTTTCAAAAAGAAGTCTTCTCTATATATATAAAAAAAATAATAAATAATGAAAATATATAATATAATAAATATAAACTGTGGGCTGATAAAAGTTTACTACCTCTTGCCGGCTCACAACCGATGTGGTAGTCTTCTAAAGAAAGCCCATAGTAAGAATAAAAATCTGAGACTGATAAAAGTTTGCTGCATCTTGCCGGCTCACAATCAATGTTGCAGCCTTCTAAAAGGTCGAGGGTGACAATTGCATAAATGTTTAATATTAAGTTTAAATTAATAACTAGATTTCTTTTTGTTAAATTCAAATATGCTTTTGAACTTTGACTGTTCTATTTTAAAGCTATGTATATTCGGGAAACCTAAGAGTTTTTGAAACCTAAGGTCCGTGAGTCCCGATACTAGTCTCTGTGGGGTGTCAAAAGCCTGGTCACTTAGCCGCAAGGTTGGGATGTGCCGAGACGAAAGTCTCTACATGGGATGATCTCGCCTTCAAACTCATTATTCTCGGGTGGAACAAGAAGCATATAATTTTGCAAAACGTTGATCTAAGGTTGAAATTCAAAATAGCACATTCACCTAAGATATAATAATTGTCGGGAGTGAAAAGTTCACAAGTTGCAAATATGAGTAGTGTTAGCATCTTAACTGATATTTAGTTGTGATTTCGTTTTAAGCTTGGTTGGGATAAGTGAAAAGTCGGGGACGATGAATTTATCCTTTTTGGGGCATTCTCGGATCGAAATGCATCTTGTTCTATGATCCCTAACAGTTATGGAAATAACGAAATTCGGAATATTCCAGTTAATTACTCTAAAAAAAGTTTTGAAAATGGGAAGATGGGGTGTTTTAAAGCTTGTGATTTCTTAAACACTCCTCACATAAGTCTTTGCTACTTTTCAAAGATTTAGTTTGGGGAAGTTTTGAGGTATTTGATTTTAGAGCATATAATATTGCGTGAGGACACGCATTCACTTAGTTTGGGGAATTTTGATATGTGAGAAATCACATATCATTTCTATATCAAAAATGGCCCTTAAATGATTAAAATATGCAAAAATATGTTTGTATTGGTGTATTTTGTTGTTTGTGAATGTGTAGGTACGGATAATGCAAATATCATAAGAAAATGGTCAAAACCGGAAAAACACGGACACGAGAACAGAAAAGTGCAAAAGAGCCGGAAGTTTTCTAGCAAAAGGTCAATAAAGTCAACTCTTGGTCAACCCTGGTCAAACATGTGAAGTCAAAACCCCAAAATACCCAAAACAGTCCCTTATAGTTAACCCTTAATTCAAAAATAACCCTTAAAGCCCTAACACCGTTATCTCTTTATATTATAAGAGATAACGGTCGTTATCTCAATAACCAACCCAAACCGAGCCCAATCTCTTTAAATAAAAACCCATGGCCCAACCTTTTACCCAAGTCAAAGCCCAAACCCCCTAGTCAAATCTACAAACGGTTATAAAAAAATAAGGGCGCCAAAACCCTTTTACTGTTCATCATCTTCTTTATTTAACCTCACTTCAAAATCATGGGGTAAATCCAAATTGAGGACGTGGCTTAACAATTCAAGTGACAAGGTATGATGTGGCAGAGTTATACGTCATTGAGAGCTCTTATTGGTCTAAGCACACAAGGAAGGACACGTGGGCAATTAAAGAAACACGCCCAATGATTGAGATTTTGCACTAAATCTAGTGCGAAAGAAGCACAAAGGGGTCTAACATACGGAATGCCACGTTGGCAATCCGTGTGCTCATCAAATCAATCCAACGGTTGAGAAAATGGATCCAATGATTAAAATGATTCAAGGGACAAGATCAAGGGAGCGTCTAACTGACTTGAGGACCTAGAAGCTTCCTCTCAGGCAATAAATACAAGCATCTCCTTGCTTACAAAGGGGAGAGGAGTAGTTTTAGTTAGTAGCTTATGTAATTTTAAACTTATGTAATTTCAATTCCTGTTTTCAGCTTATTGTAATCTCTATTTCAAAAGTATTGTAATCAACTTTTAGTTAATGAAATTATAGCTTAAATTTATACAAATCTGTTTTACTATTAATGTTTTATATTTCAAAAAGCTTTTATATACTGTTGCATAAGCTCTACTTGACTTTAAGCTACTAAAAGCTCCATAATAAGTTCATTAAAAGTCTTATCATCCCTTGGAATTGGATGGCTGCTGGATGATTAAGACTTGGTAATAGTGCTTGAGGGTCAAGCCTTAGGATTAGACTAGGATTTGATAAAAATCTTAAGCTATAAGCTTAAGCTACCTTGGATAAGCTCTAAGTGAGAACTCACCTCTGTTTAGCTGAGGTGTAAGGTACATCTCTTTTATTTTATTTGTTGCTTAGCTAATTTAGCTTTGTTAAAATCTGTTTTAGTTTAATTTTGCTTATTAGCTTATTGTCTGCTTATCTTAGTAGTAATTTGCTTAATCTTTTTTATCTTAGTAGATTAATGTTATTTGAGTTCAATTGTTAGCTTATTTCATAGTGTTAATCATGTATCTTAAATCTGTCATAAAAACATATAAAAAACATATTAGCATAGTGTTATAGTTGATTATTCTGGCTAAAGTAATAGCTTAAATATGCTTATTAGGTTTGTTAAATGATTATTAATATCTGGTATCTGATAATTAATCATTAATTCTCACTTTTATAAGCTTAAAATGGATTTTAAAGGAAATAAGGGGGTGTTTGGCATAGCAGTACTAACGGAGAGTTAGTACTGCTATAGGCCATTTGGTCCTTCATTTTCATTTTAAATCTAATAACCAGGTTTATAAGAGTATGGCTAACAAGTTAAATACGCTTAATCTAGTTTTTTTTATAAAGTTTGCTAGTAGCTAGTTTAAATTTGTCATCATTAGTTCATTTTAGTAAGCATTTTTTGTTTAATTTTTTTTAGGTAATTAAACTGTTTCATTTGCCCTTAGTCTAGTGTTTTTAAAGTGTCAAAACCAAGTCCTATTGTCTCCACTTTTGGATTTAAGTTTTGGACATTTAAGTGTCACGTGCATTAGATAGGAAAAACAGACAAATAGTCAATTTTAAGGTTAAAATCAAAGGGTAATTTTAGTTTATAGGTCTTGATTTTCAAAACATAAGTAGTTTTTAGGTCATTAATCATTTGTCTCAAATTACATTTTAAAAATAAGTTCAATTGGTTATTTGTTTTTAAGCTGCAAATAAGTAATTTGTCTTTTCAAAACCAAAAGAAAACTCAGCAGACACTGAGTTAAAAAGCCATTTTCACTTAGATTTTTCTTTAAGTTTTTGATTTTCAAAATGCATTTTGAAAGTTGTTTTAAGTAGTATTATAGGTATACGTTTTAGGGTAATAAGCCAAAAGTCTATAAGGATCCTTTAACTTATTGAAAAATAAGCTCAAAGGTGCCTTAAGGGGCTGTTTGGTTAACAGTTTGCACTAAAGTGCTTATTTCTTCCTTTTAGCTTTTTGCTTATTATCTTAGCTTAAATCATATTCATATTTGCTTATTAGATTAGTATAGGTTAGTTTAGCTTAATTTGATTAGGTCTCAGCTTATTTTATCTTATTAGTTCTCTTTAGTTTGTTAAAATAGAAGCTGAAGAATATTAGTAATCTTAAGATCAAACCAAGAACAAGAGTGAGATGTGGGTTGGGATGTTAGAGAGAACTTAGATGGAAAATGGATGAATGTATTAATGAAAGTGTAAGGAAAAATGGAACAACCAACCTTCTCCAAGACTAGGAGAGGGTGTATATATAGCCTCATGTGGCCGGCCATGGGCTGAGTTGGGCCTCCCATGGGCCTTGGGCCAGATAGAATTACTAATCTAATCTGTTTCACTAACTACGAGCACAAGACCTGTTACAACTTGGAAGTGACGACATGTTTTCGTTGTTCCAACAATCTCCCCTAAGGTAGGTCACTCAATTTACAACCTTTAAACATAGCATACTTGCTTTACTCCTTAGTCTTTAGTCGTACTCTGTAACTTTTCTTGTGAATATGTTGTAGTGTATATAGACTTCTTGGATTGAGCTTCGTTCCTGGAACTTGTATTTGACATTGTGATCTTGGCATCTTGAGATCTTCAATCAGCAATTCTTACGCATCTTGTACTTTGCCATCTTGTGAGACTTGCGAGTTCCTGGACCGACATGTCTTACCACTTTCTGAAAGCTTTAATGTTGAATCTTTCTGAAAATTTCTTTAACTTTATCACTTCGACACTTCGCTAGATAAGATGTGTGGTATCCGAGTAGCGATAGTCTTGAAACATGTACTTGAGCTTTCATGATGACTTTATGTTTGGCGATCGGATATGAGATGTGGTTATGGATTTGTAACACAGCTGGAAAAAACCAGGGACCTCCACCACATATTAATAGCCTGCATAACAGTTAGCAATAATAGCAGAGGGGACGAATATGCTTTGTCATTCGCCCAGTTTGTTGGAGAAACTGCGGATAAGTGAGGATGACCTTTGTGATAGATAGATTCAATTTAAGAAGAATCTTCTTGCAAAGATTTACAGCTGAAGTATTGAATCTTCTCTAACACATAAAGTATTAGATTCATGTACTTGAATGTGTCCTCTTATCGGATGTCTCAATGCAGACAACACGATATAGAGTAAACCGTGAGTTACCTATCCTCACCGTATTGACATAGAAAATTGAATTTTGAAAATCAATCGGTGTATCACTTACAAAATGTTTTTGTGACACACTGAGAGTGTTCTATCATTCAAAATATTCACTAACTATTCGTTTGATCCATTTCCTGGTACAAGTTTGATTCTTTATCGAATCGCTCCATCGTTTCTTTCCATGTTGTCACAGTTTGATTCATTAAGTAATCGAACAAGTTACTACTATGAGCTTGTTGATGTTGACTCAAGCAGGATTTCCATCTTCTTTGTGAATAAATTCACTCTCATGTTTTAGCAAAATTCACCTAAGGATAATGCGATAGGTCTTTAAAATTGTATCTTGTAATTCACTTGTGTGAGTTAGCCAGTAGAACTTGACAAGTTGTCTATAGATTATGGATGATCTCTTTTGGCTCTAGACTCAATAGTGCACTTTTAATTTTAGTGATCGGAGGCTGGAGCTGAGTGCCACCTTTTCAATATCAACTAACTCGGAGTGTGTGTGGTGTCAATAGAACTGAGTGTATCTCCTGTGTGTTTTGAAAACAAAAGTCTTTAACTTTGAGTAGCTGGGAGGGTTTGTGCATAGCGCACTGGGTCTTGACTGTCTTCGAATGTCAGACAAACCTGAGAGTTTGACAGCAATTGTATTGACCCGGTTTCTTGCCTAGTGTAGGAGGCTTCTTTATTTTCACCCTTTATCCTTACATTTCTTTTTCATTCTTCAACCCCTTCAATGCTTACCGAGACTTCATAACTAACACCTTGTTGGGTTTGTTCCAGTGTTAGCTCCATCTCAGTCGGCATTATTCCCGATTCTCACTTTTTCTCTTTTTTAATCATACCTAAGGACTTCTACACTACACTCAGTGAATATCCCATGGGTAGATCCTCCGGTTCTGGCTGGATCATGGGATTTAAATACCTAAGCCTAACCGCCTTATAACTTCATAAATTTAAGAACATGGTCGGTCTTTTGGGTATTTCATCACAATCCTTCCAAAAACATTGAAAATTTCAATCATCGGTTTGAATATAAAATTCAAAAGATTTACACTTTAAGAGTTTTTCATTATCACTAAAAAACTCCCCCTTAACATGTTGCAACGTAACGTAGTACATCGCTAGGTATGGAGAGCATTAGCCATTTTATTTGATCACTTCTGTCTTATACATTATGTTCGGGTTAATCACATTTTCTCTCCCTTACCCAAATGTTAATTCCATTGATATTGTGTGGATATCAATTTGATTAAGCCGTCTTCGGGGACAAAATGATATATGTTAGCAGATTGGAACATGTTATTGCTCCCCCTCAACTTTTGAGGGATTTATAAGCATGAATCGTGATTTCATTTTGTTTGAAAAATTTTGTATTTACTATGAAATTCTTGAAAATTTGTACTCGAGCACATCTTATTTTTCACCAGTAAAGTCTACTCTAATAATGAACATATTCACTAGATAAATGGTATTTATGAGGATTGACCTTTTTAGATGAGAACAAACATATGATATATTTTATGGTCTTGTAGTAGCTTGGACCCCCCCGTAAGGTCGTTACACCGACCAATATTCGTCTCTCGTTCGGTACTCACTACATAGCACTCGTTCGGTCCATACTTTATTCCTCGTTGGTCCACACTATATTCCTCGAGCGGTCCATGCCATGTCAACAAGTCGCTGTTCGTTGCCTTTCAATGAGACGCTCGTTTCGATCTTTCTAAGAGTCACTAGTTCGACCTCACAAGATTCACTCGTTCGGTCTGTCAAGAGTCACTCGTTCGATCCTCTTATTTATGTACTCGTTTCGATTCCAACAAATTACTCGGTTTCGGTCCATGCAGGTTATACTCGTTCGATTCATACAAGTTTTGATTGTTTGGTTTCTTAAGTTTGTGCTAGTTCGACTCTAACAGCTAACTTTATTCTAGCATATGATTGTATCAGTGGTTATTACATAATCTCACACCACAAAAACATATAAATCTTATGCACATATTTTATTCAACGAGCATTAACACCAAACACGAACAGGTTTAAATCACAACAAATAGCAAAAACAGGACTATCCTCATATATATATCATAACCATGAATACAAAAAAAGCTCTTATTCAATTAAGATTTAACACGTTAGATGTTAAGATCCCTCCTAATTTTTATAATTAGGGCAACTTCAATCAAATGCGGTGAAATCGATTAATTCCTTTAGGTTTCGAGTTGATTCGGTAAAGAAAATCAATATTTCAGGTATACCTTCGAGATGAAATGGAGTGAGTGAGCTTGATTGATGAGAATCGAGTGAAAAGTGTTCGAGTGTGTGTTTGAGTGTGTTTGAGTGTGTGTTTTGAGTATGTGAACAGTGAAGGGACGGGTGGGGGTTGTAAGTGTTAAAAACCAATTTTAACTTTGACACATTTGACCCCTCATCTTAACACTACTTTTTAATCTCACACATTATGTTTTATAAGGTATATTCAAGTTAAACAAATAGCACACATGGTCCTTAATGTTTTATACTCTCATACCTATAGACATAATTTAGCCAAAACGACCCCTAGGGCATTTATAAAACAAGTAACACATAAAGCACAATCGAGTTAAACTTAATTAACTTTCTATTCATGAGATATTACGTTATCGTTGAAATATCATTTTTCCCTTTTTACAGCTCATTTGATCGAGACAAAGAAATTTGACATTCTTTCCCCCTCAAAACAATGACGTTTTCTATTTAAAAGAGCTGTAAGAATTGTTTGAGAAGTTCAAAATGTATTTTGAAAAGTATTTTCAGATGATGGAATGATTTTGTATGTGACAAAACAACAAACACCAAGATAAATAAGATTTCTCTTATTTTATTTCACTTAGCTGCACTGAAACGTTACACTTATGGATTTATCAGAAAGACGGGTTGTGTTGCAAAGTAAAACAAGTTTTGCATGGTCTTAAAGTAGACATGCCCGAGAATAATTTCCCTGTTGACGAGGCCAACGTTTTCTTTTTGATATGACGTGCTTAAGATGATGACCGGGTGCTATCTGAAATTTAGCAAGCCTATGGCATGTTTTGAAAAACACTTGAAACTTCTGCTCGAACTTCTTTACAGGCTTGTATCATTGATTAATATGATTATTTCTAAGACCGTAAATGTTTCGATTTCAGAAGACAGCCATAGGAAAACTTCATTTTAAATTTTTCTCATTTTTTTAATTCTGTATTTTGTTTTTGAAAGGTTTATATAAAATAAAATCTTTTTGGTTTTTTTTTCTGATTTTATAAAAAATAAAAAATAAAAATCTTTTTGTGTTTTTTTTTTTCTGATTTTAAGTATTTACTTATTATACAGGATATTTGAATATGTACCACCACTATTCATCAACTTCATCTGCCAATTGTTTCAGAGTATCGGCGTAAAATCCGAATTCCCAGCTTGTTGATAAGAAATACAATTCATTCTCGGCCGCAAGGGCCTTTAGTGAAGATGTCTCGCCAATTGCTATTCCGTTATTGACAAGAAAGTTCGATCTGTGCCATTCTAAAAACCAAATCTCCTTGATGAAGTGAAACCTGATGTCTATATGCTTGGATCTGGAATGTTGAACATTGTTGCAGCATAAGGCAATAGCGCTCTTGTTATCACAATACATTAGAATTTTATTGAATCCAAAGCCATAGTCGGTAAGTTGTGATCTTCAAAGGACATTGTGACAACAACCGGAAAAAGCAATATATTCAGCTTCCGTATGGATATCGCCAGCGCTTTTCTGCCTTTTAGTCGACCAGCTTACAAGTCTATCACCCCAAAAAGTTGTTATACTGCCAGATGTTACATACGGCCTGTCTATCCTTGAACAACCAGCATGATCCGCATCTGTAATACTTGTTAGTGCAAAGGGATGAATCCTTTGGATACAAGACCGATTGTACGTTCCTTTTAGATACCGAAAATTCATTTTTACTGCATTTAGGTGCTATTCGGTAGGCCGGAGATTGATACCGGGCTCTCACATGCATATAGTAAATTAATAGGTCATGGTTATGGCTGTGAGATAAAGGAGGTGCCACTCATACACGATAGTGTGATGGATCTACAAGCTTTCCCTTCTTAATTTTTCTCTTCCTATAGTTTGGACATTCTACACCTTGGGAGTATCCACTGGGTCACAAAGATTCATAGCCCCCCATATTTTTTTTTTTTTAAGTGATTCTGAAAAGCATATTTAGTTGGCTTTATGAAGATGCTCTGGGACTTTGAGAAAATTGTGTATAGTCCTATGAAAATGAGATTTTACCCATCATCGAGTGATCTTGAATTTGGAACAATTATTTTAGGATAGATCCACTAGTTCGTAGTGAGATGCTAGCAAAGATAATATCTTCGACATTGATTATTCCCAGAAACTAAGTTCGTTGCTCTTCTCTACGTTGAACAGAGTGGCGCCACTGAGCCTTTGGAGAAGTCATTGGATTCAGAAATGAAGACAACATATCATACCTCGCAACGTGGAGCTTGTTTTTCAACCCATACAAGTGCTTTCTTAAGCTTGTTATACATGGTTAGTTTGTTTGGATCCACTATATCCGTTATCGGGTGGTTAACATAAACTTCTTCTCGCAGGTACCATTCAGAAACGCAGTCTTTCTCATCATTTGTAGATGACCCATGTTTAATGTGAGCAGCAAATGCTAGAAAATTTCGGTATAGACTCTATTCTTGCAACCGGCGCAAATGATCTCTTCGAAATCGGATACCTCCTCTTGGCGACAAGACGATGTCGACCCAACTAGCCTTATTTTTCGAATACTTCCTAACTCTCATCAAGTTTAACCTTATAGATACCACTTAACGAGAGATGACCAAATGCTTTGCTATGAGGGGAACAAGTTCCCAACCTCCAAATATGTTCAAAATCATGACGTTCCTCTTGTACAAGTTTCAATCCAACATGCTAGGGTTATGCTTCTTAGTAGTTCTTGGGTTAGACTGATGTTAGAAGGCATCATGTAGCCAGTAAGGCTTGTTCATGGAGTTGGAGGCGTGTGGAAACTGGTCTGTCAAGAGCACCGATTATATTCTCAAGTGGGTGATCCTTCGTCCATTTGCTATTGTGTTCAGAAACTTGGTGATCGGGAGGCACAATTGTATGAATAACGACTGGTGATGAAGATTGATCAGAAGGAACTTCTGGAATTGGAATACCGAAGTACGGATCATTACCCATATGTGCAACTTCAATATCATGATTATCTTCTTCAACATCATGAGAAATAATAGGAGTTTGAGTTTCTTGTGTTGTATGAGAGTTACTTGGTGATGGTGCATCTTGATCAACTGTAGTTGAGGAAGGTGAACCAGTTGATACAGCATGTTCAGGTGCAACTGCTTCAGGAATAGGAGCAATGACTTCTGGTGCTTGTAAATCAACATTAGGCGGGGGACTAAGTGACTCATCAAACATTGGTTGAAACAACAAATCCCAGTCAGATCTCGATGGTGGTACAAATGGTGTTGAAGAAGGAGGGTTTGGCACGAGTCTGAATGATTGATTTCAGGAGTAATTAATTAAGAGCGGGTCCTGAACTGCTTTGTTCAGAAGCCATAGCGGTCTGCTCATCAAAATCAACATGAATGGTTTCAATTATTCGTCTGGTACGTCTGTTGTAAATCCGGAAGGCTGTCTTTGTGGGTGCATATCCAATGAAAATACAATATCAGCCTTGGTTGTAACTTGCCCAAATTCTCACTTATCATTCGTTGGGGTAACAAAGTGTGACCCAAATACATGTAGATAAGATAGATCGGGTGGTTTGCTCATGTAAAAGCTCATATGGTGTTTTGCCGTGGCCGACGACGTATTATGGAACGATTTTGGGTATAATCCAGGCTGTGGCAAAACCGCTTCTGGCCCTAGAAATAAAGGAGCTTTTTGCTTAAATTATACATAGGTGCAGTGCTTGCTTCGATTAGCGTTTCGGATTTCGTCTTTCAACAACACTGTTTTGCTGTGGAGAGCTTGCAACTGATGTTTCATGAGAGATACCAACTTTCTCATAATATTTACGCAATGTCTGATTAACAAACTCAGTTCCATTATATGTTTTGATGCATCAGACGGTTTCCTTAAGTACGTTACATGGCATCATCTTCAAAAAGTTGATAATAAAATGCTGGAGCATTCATGTCTTTTGATCGCAAACATTTTACCCATGTAATCGGACGTAATCATCGACATAACGTGGATGTACTTTCTTTCTATTGACACTCTCGACTCGCATTGCCACATAGATCACATATGCAAAAATAGAGTTTTTCTTGATTTGGTACTCTTCATGATTGTGTTTGTGAGGTTTCTGTGAACTTTTGCTATATTGCACATGGGGACTAAATGATCCTTTCAAACTTGAGGCTTAGGGAGACTCGTACAAGTCATATCGTGCAAGATGATAGATAGATCAAGTTAAGTGAGATAAGACGCGTATGCCATAACCAAGAACTTGGTTCTAGACGCTTTGACAATAGACAAATAGGAAAGGGATACCATCATTATTTCCCAATGAGAGAGAGTATAAAGGTTATGTCCCTCGAGATCCTGTCAGTTTAATACATACTCCTTATAAATTGCGATTGATGAGGGATGGTGTGCTGACGAAAAAGCCTCTTCAAGATTGGCTAATACATAATGTCCCACAGGAAAATAGATTTATGCCCAAGTCCTTCATGTTAATAAACCCTTGAATTTGTAACTATTCCCCAATTGTAGTCGACCAAAACCCAGTATCTTTGTACTTTGATCGTTTCGAATTTTAATCGGTACCCAAGAATTTATGGATGAAATTGGTGAGCTGTGAGCGATCTCCGGTCATGGTGATTCGAGCAAACCTGGAATCCAACACCTGAGGACGATTTGCGGACGAACATGCATTAATCAATTCAAAGAAGTGATGGAATATAAAACCATTGGTTTTTGTGGATCCCAGGATTTACTGGGTTCCTTTTTGTTAGCTGACATTGGTTTTAAAACATTAGTTTTGCTAACGACTCAGTTTTTTGTATTCTTCCTGGTTTCCTTGAGTATACCAATTAAACCACAGGTTTGGGTGAATCAGAGTCTAGGAAACTATTGGTTTCCTAGAAGGCAACTTCATTAGTAGTGGTAATCCTTGTTAATAGACACGCATTTCCTACAATAGTGAAGGTTCCGAAAAGTAGGTCTCACAAATCTTATCCTTATCTGTTGTGAACACCTTTCACTGTTGGTTTCCAAATATTCTTTCTTAGATTTATTCCTTTTAGGTTTAGCATGAGATTTCACAACATTCAAAGAATTAGAAACACACAAATTATCAGAAGACATGCAATCATCATGGTGAATACCGACACAATCAAAATTATCTTGTTTCTTGAGATTCTACACAACCGCAGATCCATTAACATTAACAGTACCATTTCTTTTATTCAAACTAGATTTAACGTTCCTAAGGTGAGCTTCTACTGATCTCCTTTGAATTTAACTTGGTGTTTGCAGAATCCTAGCAATTTTTGGTATGTGCTGAAGCTTTGGGATCAGCTAGAACTCAGTAGAAGTTTCATCCTATAGATGCAACAAATGCTTGTTAGAAATATGTTTGAGGTGAGGCTGGTTTTTTGTTTTCTGTAGATGTGAGTGATTCGGCAAACCTATCCTTTTGTTCCTTTTTCCTTGGGTTGACCTAATTAATTAGAGGACACAATTGTTGATGCTACGGGATGATCTACTTATGTTGAAAGCAATCCTGAATGTCTTTGGTATATAAAGGAGATCTAAAAGTAGATCTTGAGGATTAATTTGCCTTTTACATGTTCGTACTATATCCCTAAGGATCCAAGCTTCTTCCTGGGTATGCTTCATATACGGAGGATGCAGTCCGTTTATTCATCAATTTGGGGCTGTGATTGGTTCCATATATCCTTAGACACTTTTGGAACAACAGAATGGGTCACAGTATCCTCGTTATCTAACGCTTTTCCTTTAAGTTTCCTTAACTCATTTTTTAGGGCTGCTATGACCAAACCTTGTTCTTGAAGTTTTGCATTTAAATCAGAAATCTCCCCAGACTTTATATTGACTTGCTTGATTAACGCATCACATTGTTCTTTTGATTGAACATGTTTTGGTTTAATCGAGTCATAAAGTTGCGTATAAAGTCTTGTTTCAAAATCGCTCAGTCTCAGCAAAACCAAGTTATTGTCACTCTTGTTTCCAATTCTCATTGTTAGGTCTTAATTTCATCCTGTCCATTTTGACTGTATTCTCATCGCGTTTCCATTTAAGGATTTATTTTTTCTTATTAACTTGACAATGACCTGTTGTCTTTTTGCTTGAGAGTGTGCTTTCAGATTCACCTTAATTTCGAACAACTGAGTAAACTCGAGCATTTTGATTTAAAACATGTTTTCTTGTTGTAAAATGTTCTTGTATTAAGTAGAGGATTCAGCTTCCAAGAGTGATGCAATGGTTTTCAAGAGTTGTTAACATTGCAAAGTTTATCGGAAGTTTCTTTATCATCCAAAATCTTTTTTCTTGTATCAAGCTCTGTCTCGAGTTCAAGACCTTTTGACATTCAGTCTCAGTTTCACCACGTGCATTCATAGACAAATTTAAACAGTCTTTCAATATCCTTATCATTGGCTTGTGCCTAAGTGGGCGTTTCATTTTCACTCAAACTTGATTCGTTTTAACTTTGGGGGGAAAAATAAAAAAAGTTCTGGACTCCAAGCGATGTTGTTCGACAGCCTGTTTACATTTGATAAAAAAGACTTTTTGGACCATCAGCTAGCTTCTTCAACCAGTATTGGTTGAAGTTTATTGTAGATTCTTTTAATTCTTTTATAATTTGGATGATTGCATCTCGAAACAAGCCTTTGTTAAGTTCAAACCCCCACGTGCCCTCAGTGATAGCTTGTGGCAGTGAGTTTTCTTTCTTTGAGCAATCCTATTAAAGCCAGTAAGATGGCGTTACGCTTTTTCAATAGTAGTATTCACCATACTTACTTAGGAAGTTCTTTTGGAACCTCAACTATGACGGTTGTGGAAGAATGAGATGGGTCTAAAGCTTTTGGGATCGAAGGTCGCTCTTTCACTAACTAGGCTGTTCACTCTATATAAATCAGTTTGTCGAACAAATCGTTTGTAGTAATCATTATGAAGAATATCATAATTAATGGGTTTTGTGTTCACTTTATGTTTCTCAAACAATGGATCTTGTTCTTTCAAAAGCATTTTTGAACGACTCTCTTCACTAAGCGCTAATGTTTCATCAGAATCAGGAACCACAATAGTATCCATTTTAAGAATGGTATTCCCGTCATACAGCTTTGGCTTTGACTCCCGAGCTTTCTTCAGACAAAAAGGTTTTTCAAAACCGATAGCTTGTTTCGAGGAATGATCATAACAAATTTTGGATTTAGTTATCATATGAACGTTTGTCAGATTTGACCTCTTTTGATAATGATGTTGTATGTTCTTAATTTCTCTTTTCTAAAAAGCAAATTTCTCTTTCAAGATTCTGTTTTCTTCCAATTTCAAATCATTTTTGAGTCGAAACTGTTTTCATAACAATCGTTTCTTGCACTTGTTTCTCGAAAGATTTTGCTTAAGACGTACATTCTCGGCAAGCTGGTACATTCTGATCCTGAAAAACTGTTTTCAACATTTGCTTTTTCTTTCAAATCTTTAACCTCTTCTTTGTATCTGTCAAGGCTCGGTATTCATAGCTTTATTAAAGTGTGCAAGGGGGTCACTTGGGTACTCAAAGTGGATCAAACATAAGGAAAATATCAGAACATCTTGTTTGTGTAGAAAGAGTTAGATTTCTGAATAGTTTCTGTTGTGTTTCACTCAGTACTGAGAATAAGAATGATATTGTATCACTGGTTACTATATCAGGTTTCTGTCTGATCTCACATCATTGGACTGTTAGAAAGATGTCATTATCTGCTCACTTTGATTAATAAGTCATAGTTGGAATATCTTGATTGTGTACCTCAGTAAGTGCATCTGAGCCATTCCTTGAGGTTGGGCCATGAAGGAATCTTGGCTTAATTGAGTTCATCACAATAGTAGGTCTTAGGCACTCCTTTTCATCAGCCTTGATAAGCCGCATTAAGGGTGATGAACAGACGGAGAGGTTTGTAATATCAGGATAGTCCTGGAGCTGCCAAAAATGCTATTCTTCCTATGTTAAAGCTTGACCACTTGCTTGAGCTCTGAACCATCAACATCTTTATCGGTTGAACCATGTTTTCATCCCTTTTCCTCTTGGGCTTAGTGCACTGTTGGCCAATATGTCCTCCTCCCCTTTGCAGTTGTAACAAAATTAACAGTCGTTGTTTTCCCCGTGTTGTACCTTTGCACCAGTGTGTATTTCTTATTGTTCCCAGCAGCATATAAGTAGTTTGTATCCTCTGAACAGGTTGCACAGTCACTTTCCATCATAGATGAGGGTAGCTTCGTTGACGAGGGTTTGACGATAGTCCCTTAGCTGATTGTTCTGGTAGTAGGTACGGGATGTGACACAGCAGTTAAGAATGGACATCATGGTGATTAATTGTTGTCAATTGGATCATCCCCTTCTGGAACATTGGAAAACTAAACTGGAGTCTGGTTGGGAAAAAAACCTCAGGGGGTTTTATTGTTTTTTTTTTTGGTGGCTGTTGGATCGGATTGTGGGATGCATAATTCCAATGTGGGATTGATGGTTGTTGGAGAATAAACGTTGAGCAGTGAACGGTGGATTGATTAATATTGTTAGATATGTAATTGGATAGAGTGTTGAGGTTTGATGGTTGTGAATTGTTGAGTTTGTTAAGGTGCTAACAAACTGTGAAGACTAATATGGTGAACATGATGTTGAGTAGTCGACTTGTGGGTGATTAGTGTAGATGATGATTGTTAAGCTGGCCGAGTTAAATGGTGAGATGCATACTAAAGAAGGAGGATCTCGGAGGGGTGCGTTCATGGCCATCAAGAACTTTATTTGCATGTCGTCATGTTGTTGTAGGTGAGCTTGAAGCTGATCAAGATTGGTAGTGTGCTAAGTCTATGACCAATTTAACATCAAGTAACAATATTTGCTCCACATTCTCATCAGGTAAGAGAGTTTAAGAACTTGGTGTTACTTGAACCCTTCGCTCCAATGGCATCTTATAATTTTCATATCATTGAGTAAACAGAGGGTACCTCAAGTAATACTCAGTAATTTCGTCTCTCCTTTCTTGTAAAGGAAGTTATCAAAAGTCATCATACTGTTTGCACTAACGTCTTTGTTTGGTTAATGACGTTCTTGCTTCAGCTGTTTTCAGTTTTATTCTTCTCAACGTCTTTTGCACACGATGTAGACTACAAGAGCATAGATTTCAGTTGGTAGCTTGGAGAATGACGGTTATAGCTTTGATGTCAAATCTGCTTGAATTGCTTCAACTGAAGTTGCTCAACATATTCCTTTAGCCTTGTTACTCCTCTCAGTGATTTGAAGGCCAAAACATGTGCGTCCTTTTTCATAAAGAATGCTAGAATCATTCTACATGTGTTTCTAGTCATCATATAGAGTTCCATTCTGCTTTTCCATGAATCATACAAGTGTTTTTCAAGCATCGGTGGTTTGTTGTCTCCTCCAGAAAGAAGTGATTTATCAGCAAGAGTTGTCATTATGATATCAAAAGATTACAAATTGATCGATCGGTGGTAGAAAGAAATTGTGTTGGTTACGTGATTATTGAGGTTGAATTGAAACTACAAGGGATTTTTACAATTCTTGACAAAACCGGGAAAACAAGTGTTTGTTTCACGGGATTTTACAAGTCAAAGAAATAACCGTATAATTTAAAATTGAGTTTGTTATGTTTAAACGTAAATTTATTTTCACTTGGTTCGTCTCTCGTTCGGTCCTCTAGTCTCGGTCCCTCTCGTTCGTCCTCTAGTTCGGTTCCTCTCGTTCGGTTCTTCGTTCGGGTCCTCTCGTCACGTTTCTAACTAGTGACCCTCGTTCGTTTAACTAGTGAAAAACACTCGTTCGGTTATCTAACTAGAGACCACTCGTTCGGTTGACATAATGAAGCTTGTTTTCGGTCCACATATGCAACTGCTCGTTCGGTTGTCTCGTTCGGTCCTCTAGTTCGGTCCTCTTGTTCGATCTCTAGTTCGGTTCTATCTAGTACGAAACCCAATATTTCAAACTCAATAAAGACCACGATTTTTAAAGGTTTTTAGCAATAATTCTTGTAATACAAATGTGTTACGAACCATATAGGAACAATAAAAATGAAAACTTTAAGGTTTTTAAGCCAAAAAATTTGAATCACTAATTTGCTCTTTGTAAAGGTTTTGAACACAAATCAAACACAAAAACTAAACACACCACTCCATGGCTCTTGATACCAATTGAAGAATATTAGTAATCTTAAGATCAAACCAAGAACAAGAGTGAGATGTGGGTTGGGATGTTAGAGAGAACTTAGATGGAAAATGGATGAATGTATTAATGAAAGTGTAAGGAAAAATGGAACAACCAACCCTCTCCAAGACTAGGAGAGGGTGTATATATAGCCTCATGTGGCCGGCCATGGGCTGAGTTGGGCCTCCCATGGGCCTTGGGCCAGACTAGATTACTAATCTAATCCTTTCACTAACTACGAGCTAAGACCTGTTACAACTTGGAAGTGACCGACACTTTTTGTGTTTCCAACAATCTCCCCCTAAGGGAGGTCACTCCAATTTACAAATTTTAAACCTAGCATACTATGCTTTATCCTTAGTCTTTAGCTCGTACTCTTGACTTTCTCTTGTGAATATGTTGTAATGATCATTGACTTCATGGATTGAGCTTGTTCATTGAACTTGTATTTGACATAGTGATCTTGAGCCTCTTGAGATCATCAACCAAGCACAATCTCTACGCCATCTTGTTAGGATATCATTTCATCACCTCAAACACAAAAATAAGAAAAATAGATTTTAGAGAGAGAAAGTAAAAAAACAAA
>BQNB010042404.1:33171-46142 GCA_026074375.1 Tanacetum coccineum | reverse complement strand
TAAAAAACAAAAGTATATATCTCATAAAAGAAACTGATCAAGTAGAAGCTTACCCATCGTAATTCCTTCGAGAGGTTTAAGAATTTAGGGTTTCTGAGAAGATGTTGAATCATGCTATTTATTTGCCCTATCTCAGGATTTTAATATATCCTTTATAATTATCTACTTCATAAGTATAATATTTAAATGTATTATCTTTAATAGGAACTCATAGCCTTTTGCAATTTTCACTCTTAACTAATTAATGAATATTGCTATTTAACATCGTGATAAAAAAAGTTTCTAATAGAAAACTAACGAATAACATAATATAACATAAAACATTGTGATAACAAAAAAAAGGTTTTATGAACAACGTGATTGAAGCTAAAAAACATTGTGAGAGCAAAGAAAAATGATAGAACATTGTGATAAAAAAAATGTAAAAAGGACCGATGAACAAGTGATTTAACTGATGAACATTTTGATGTGGCTCATCAAAGAAAACTGATAAATACCTTGTTAATCGAACTTCAAAAAATATTTATCCATGAAATTATATATCAAGAAATATTTTTTTTCCATTAAAAGAATAAGTATTTACTTTTATATACACTTTAAAAGTCTTAATTAAGGAAAAAAATTCATTGAAACGTTTCATCAAACACATTTTCATGAACACTTCATTTTCATTTGTTTGAATTTAATTGATGAAAAACTTGAGAGAACCACAAAAAGTGGAAAACTAATTTTTGATACCAATAGCCCTTACTCTCAAGTTAGTTATATATATATATGAATTTGATTTTTGGTTCAGTTTGTTTTATGTTTTTCCAAGACCAAAACAGAACCAAAAATTCAATTATTAGCATTTTTGGTTCGGTAAAAAAGCGAAACCAAAACATTATGGATATTAACACCCTAATTTTTACGGTTTTAATCATAAATAAATTATATCGCTTTTAGAATATTAGATAAGTCTTTCCGTTAGTATTTAACAGGAATAAGGACTCGCAACGTAAATAGTTAACGAAAAAAAAGATTAACGGTGCAAGAGATTTAACGAAAATACTAACAGTGCAAAGTTAAGTTAAGGAGCTTAAACTACATATTTGCCTTTGGTTTTGATTCAGAACCTAAGTTGGTCAAATATGTAAAACTGCAGAAATTCTGCATTTTTAGTAGAAACATGATTATATATCTAGATATATTATGCCAGTTTTGGACATAGTCGAATACGATATGTTATGCCAATTTCGGACATAGGAATACGATATGTTATGCTAGTTTAAGATATTGCAAAATACGATATTGTAACACCCGTAAAAATTCCTAAATACCAGTCGTTGACTTTTCGTACTTCAATTTGACTTTATCGAATTTCGTGTTAATTATACGTTTAACCGGGAAGTTATCCTACGTATATCTGAAGATCGTTACCGGAAGCATTCCGGGTTGCTATTTTATGTAGTCTTTTAGTAAATGTCGTGTTTTTACGTTTTGTATCGATATTTAAATTTTCAGGATTTTACGCGAAGTTATCACAAGTTTTCAATTTTTGCGTATACCGTTAATATCGTTTAAAAATATCTAGAGGAAGTGCAAATAAATATCAAGGAACATATGATCCTTAATTTAGAGTAAACTATCAAAAGTTGGCAAAACTCCTCCCCCTTGTTCCTTCCTTGTGCGTCCCCCCCCCCCTCCAACACCCTCCATAGATTTTTGCTAGTGTTGTCTCCTTAGTACCTAGCACTCTAGGATTCCTTTCAAGAAAGGTTCTAGGTTCAATCCCATTCAATGAACCTAAACACCTCATTTTCCTATTTAATTTCCAACTTCACCTTATTTCTTTCATTCCTATCTCTCTCGAAAAACTCATACATAAAAATTTCTCTCATTTCCCTCTTTCTTGTGGTTCGTTCGCCGCCAACAGCAACCACACCATCACCATTGTTCAACTTTGATCAAGATTTTGGAAGCTCAAGTATATTCGGGTTATATTTATATAGTTAGTTTGGGTATTATATTCACCATTCGTATTGTTCGTTAGCTTTGATCATCTTCTAAATCCTTCGTTCGTGTAAGTTCATCTTATTTTTATAAAACTTGTACTTCCTTGATCTTTGCAACATTTAGAAACTAGTTGTACAAACCATTTGTTAAAAATCAAATCTTTAAAATTTACACAACCTTAAAAAAGGTTGTGTCTTTGGATCGAAAATCATAAAAAGGAAAGGAAGGGAATATTAGTTGTATTGTCGTGGTGAATCTTTTATAAAGATATGATTTTTATAAAGCTTATTACTTATTTTAGCTTAAAAATAAGCTTGATCGAACTTATTTAAGTACTTATGTGTGTCGAACACAATATTGGACCATAAAGGTTTGAACTTTATGCTTATTTGTATATTGTCTTATTTTTCTAGCTTATTTTCTTAGCTTATTTTGGTAACTTATAAGGTTTTGAGCTTAACAAGCTTAATAAATGAGCCCAAATGTGTTTGTTTGGTTGTTGTGGGTTTCGGCCCAACACCAAGCCCAAAGCGTGGGCTATAAGCCACGACTTGGCTTATTTGTGTAGCTTATTGGATAAGCTAAAAGCTTATTTGCTTATTTACTTGCTATTGGATTAATTTCAGACTTTAGATATCTTATCTATTTTGTTTAGGTTTAATGGGCCTCAGAGCCCAATAAGATCCATTTGGATTTTTGGCTTATTTTTATAAAGGAATTATTACTTATTTGAATTTATAAACGTTTACTATTATTATCGTAACTTAGTAGTTACAAAATCTATATTAGGGATTGTGATGATTTAAGAAAAGTGTTGAAAGTGTTTTGGGATTAAAGTCTACGACTTTAGAAAATTAATATTTACAAATGGGTCTTGCCGAAATGTCGTAAAAACTATATACTTAGAATTATTATGAAAACATATATTTATAAAACATTTCCAAAACATATTAATTTATAAATAATAAGTAATATACATACTTAATTTATATAGATAAGCAAAAGAATGCATATTTATATTTTATATCCAAGTATTTTCTTTAAATACCGACAGTTAAGCGTGCTCGTGCGAGGGTAACACTAGCATAGGTGACTTGCCGGGAAGTTTCGTAAATTAAAAACATAAAAACATTATTATCGAATCGTCTAAAGTTATTATTTTAGGTTATTGGGTAAAATGCCAAAACTTATTTATTTTATTTATTTTCTTATTATACTCTATATATTTATATTAACCTTCGTAATACGTTTCATCGAGTCAAAACCATTACGACTACTACACAACCCACGTTATTAAAGCATTTTCGTAATAACCGTACAACTACTTCCGAAACACTCATGTACATTCGTAATTCACGTCGCACTCATTTTGAACTCGACCGTTTATTCTTTAGGTCGTGACCGTGTACCGTCGTCCTTTACCGTGAGCTCGTTCTACTAGCCTTTTCACTACTTCATTTCACCAATTAAGGCGAGTTCGTATCCCCGCGTTTTACCGTTTTATATTACTATTTTTGGGGTGAAAGCATTGCTTGATTTTAAACCTTAGACACAAATTTTGCTTGAATACTTTGCTTGTTTACGTGTTGCCTAAGTAGCGATAACTCACTATATGCCCCACTATTATGTACCTTTAATTACCGTGAGTAGACGCGAGTGTTATAAATAGATCTATTTGGGATTGACAACCCCGTTCGGGTAAGTAGCGCTTACTAGTTCGAGATACAAACAAACGAACATATACCATGTCGAAATGCGGATGTTTCGGGTTGAACATCTATCAGGGCACTTAATATTCTTACCATGTCTTAAATTGATTGGCATACAAACTGTCGTAACCTCGATGTCATGAGCTTAGAGCAAAACGTTAAAATACACTTTTTGTGGGGATTTTGTTGTATGTGTTAAAATGATCATTGCGTTTTTAAACTATTGTTTCCATACTTTATGTTATATACTAAACCTTGCGTAATTTATCAACTTTATGTTCGAAAGTTTTAGCATGATTTAGAGGGGTACTTGATTTTTGTTTCTTATTTGCGTTTTTCTTGCGTAGTGTGTTATCTCACTTCTGTCAGACTGCACTTTTCAAGACTTATTTACTTATCATACTCATTGTATTTTTAAATATTTTTAAGCTTCCGCTATCATGTACTCGCGTTTTCGCAAACCTTTCTATTATGCTATAAGTTGATGTAAAACTTATTTATATTTCAAATCAATGAAATGAGTATGAACGTCTTTCAAAACGCATGCCTCAACACGAGGTATTTCTCTGATTTGTGGTCGTTGATTATTATGATGTCACGCCACGGGGACACCGTGTTTTGTTGTGTTCTGACCCACGTCTTCGCCCGCTCTGTGGGCTTATTTTTTTTTCTTTTTTGTATGTGGACATGTTGGTATCAGAGCCAAGGTTATAGAGAACCAGGTAGTATATACTAGGTCTGGTCTATAACCAGTATGTGATCCTACGTGTTTTACTTGCTTACATATATAACTACTAGTGATACGTATATAATGTATTATATTACCATAATTATACTTACACTTCGTTTTGCCATATTATATTTTATTTTATTCACCATACGCATTCTGCATGGTTCATATAAAAAGATTTATATAAACTTTTGCTTGTGCAGAGTATGACAACTCCAGTTATTATTAATTCTTACATAATATTTATCCTTAACATAGCATTTAAAAAACTTTGTCACAATCTCTGATGACCTACCATTATCTTATTATCTGAACCGACCTTTACGTGTTATCTTTATTATCCAAAACGACAAACTATCATAAATGAGGCTGACGCACTCGCCCCCCATGCGCTAGTCGCGAAACACCTTGCGTCATCTGTTAACGTCTAATCTTTCTTACTCCTCGTTTAATGCCTAGTAACATCTGTCGATTATTCTGAACACAACTTTAACTCATCATCCTCTTCACCTCGTAACGTTTCCATATTTTAGGAACACGATTTTGACTTTTGAAATTTGACTTATCTCTATTTTTTTTCTCCGTTTTTTGATTTTGAGGGGAAATACCGAACGGATCAATGAGACATTCAAGGAACCGAAGTAGTAAGTTAAGACGTTCACTATGAAGAATCGAGAAATATTTTTTATTCAACATACCTAAAACGGTATAATACTTTTAATTGCTTAATCGAATAGTTATTTGCACATGTGGCAAATTTCGCATGACTCACGACTTCGATAGATCAGGATCGTCTTTACGTTAGGATGCCTAAAGGTGGAAGGATAATTGTAAGGCAGGAAGGTCGCCAACAACGCAAAAAACAAACGACAAAAGGTCGTGAGAGTTTTCACTACAAGACCAGATAACAACAATGGATATTTGGAAAGTTACCTTTCTGCAATAGGTATAAGTTGTACCACACTAGGCCATGCACTGTGAAGTGCAACACATTTACAAGAGAGTTGGCCTATGACTAGTGATAGTAGGACACCCGTTTTCTCATAAAAACCTTAGAAACCCCAGGGGAAAACTAGAAACTTGAGGTACCCACTAGGAGTGTGGAAAGCCATAACATTACAAGAATGATTGTTTAAAGATAAACCGTGTGAACCAAATTTGAAAATTAAAAGCTTGCGGAAACTCTAACACCGTCAAAAAAAAATGTTGATGCTTAAGGAAAGATTTTCCTGCCTTGATTAGTGGAAACCATAAAAAGACTTAGAAGTTATCCCTTTTAAAAGAATTACGCTTAGATGCAGTATTCATTTGGAATTTCGTTGTATTGTATGGGTACTTTAAACTTAATTTTTGTGACATGACGATCCTTTGGTCTAACTTCTATACTCTTTTAATTATGTAAGCTGCCTTTTGAATTTGTTTTCGTCTTATGAACCATTTCCCTATTGTTCTACAAACCATTTTACCATTATAAACTAATTGGATGTCATCCTATGAATTATTTTAGTGTCGTCTTATAAACAGAGTCGCTGTCGTTTTATAAACTATCTTCCGCCAGCCTCCGAACCGTTTTGCTAAAAACTTATCATTGATTTTGCTAAACCTTTAATAAACCTTTTTGAATCATTCCTATAAACCAGTGTTTGTCAACATCTTGTAACTATCGTACCATCTCCTCATAAACTATTTTGCCATCATTTTAAAAACTATTTTGTTTTCATCTTATAACCTATTTTGTAGTCATTTACAAACTCTTTTGCTACCATACTATAAACTACTTTGCACCCATATTATAAACTATTTCGTTGCCTTCTATAAACTATTTCGTTGTCATTTTATTAACTAGTTTGTTGCCAACTTGTAATTTGTTACTATATTATAAATCCCTTTACAAATTACTTTTAAATGTCACGTGCTTTCTTGTAAACTATTTTACTAACACACTCATAACTATTTACCATTGTGCTTACCAATATTTATGGGGTTCGTCTTTTGTCGTTATATAAAACTATTTGTATTCGTCTTCTTTACAAACTGTTTTGCTACCTTTAATAAACCATATTGTCCATAACCATTATAACAATGTGACGAAATGAACCTTCATCGTTAGTCCCTAATTTATTATTAGCATGACTCACCTATGTATAATTCAAGACAGGGCAGGGCATGAGAGGCTTGGGTAAGAAGGGCCATGAGAGGCTGGGAGTAGTCACCTAAAATTTGTGTCAATTTATCTTTACTTCCCACTTCTATTTTCTCTTCTCTCCTTTATACTTTCAACGAGATTTTATCGTATTCATGTTTTACTAATATTTTGCGTGCATATTCGTAAGTGTCGTAACTAAGTAGATTTTCCTTTCTCAACTTTATCATATAGAAACACCATACCCCTAGTCGAGAGACCGAATTACGCTACTTGTATTCATGATAATTATAGATTGTAAGATTTTAGAACGTAACGCACTTGTCGTTCAGATTGGGTTATAACCAAGAAAACTAGGAGATTTCCTTTAATCGACCTACCCTTTAGCGAGATAGAACTATGGAAAAATTGAGATTCTTGTACCGAAGAAACTTCTGATGGATCGAAAGATAAAGAGAAAGACACAAATATTGCAAGTGCCTAGAACCTAACCGATGAAAGCTTTGTATCCATTGATTTTAGCCTCCTAAGTGACATCGTCCCAACTGCCTTAGATACTAAGTACTTTGTTGAGTTAGCCGTCAGGAAGATAATAGGAACCGATTCCATGATTCAAGGTTTTACCCTAAATTTTCTAAACCATCCATTCTAAGTTGACTTAATGCCCGTAGAACTTGGCAACTTCAACATTATTGTCGGTATGGTTTAGTTGACAAAGTACCACACCGTCATCACCTGAGATAAGAAGGTCATTCGTGTCCCCTATAGTAATGAAACATTAGTGCTTCAAAGAAATAGGAGCAAATGCATAAATGCACCTAGGATGAGTATCATCTCGTGCCCTCATCGTGCACCTGACTTAGAAATATTTCAGAAAGGGATGCCATGTCTCAATGGCAAAAAGGTCACCCAAAAAAAATAAGACTGAGAAAAAATCCAAAACGACTTGAGGTCGCCAACCTATCGTGAGAAGATGTTTCGGAAGTCTTTCCAGAACATTTTCAAGGACTTTTACCAACCCGCAAGTAGGAATTACAATTTGAATTTAAGTACTAATGTATTGCACTTGTAGCACGATTGCCTTATAACCTAGCACCGTCAAAAAGGGAAGAGCTGTCAAACCAACTGCAAGTACTAGCAGACAAAGGACTTAAAAGACCAGTTCCTAGTATGGGGAGTCTTTGATTAAATGTTCGTCAAAAAGAGGATGGATCCTTCAGGATGTGCCATCAACCTACCAAGAATTGAACAAAACTAATTGTGAGGTACGTTACAAGATACCTAGGATTGATTGGCCTTTTCTCGATCAACTGCAAGTATACAGCGTCTACTTGGAAAATTGACCCAAGGTCTGGTCATCACCAACTTAGAGATCGAGAAAAGGATATTGCTAAGACCACATTTAGGACCTGTTATGGACATTTCGAGTTTTAGGTCATGCCATTTGGTTTGACCAGCACACCAGAGGTTTCATTAGACTCATGAATGGGTGTGGAAAATGCTAATTTGGATAAGTTCATGATAGTATTCATCAATGATATCTTTACCTACTCAAGGGGAAACGAGGAGCCAGAGGAACACCTTAGGATTCATCTTGGAATTGTTTAAGAATAAGGAATTGTAAGCCAAATTCTCTAAGTGCAAATTCTGGCTCCTGAAAGTGCAATTTCTCGGCCACGTTGTTGATAGTCAAGGCATTCACGTTGATCCTGCCAAGATTTAGTCAATCAAGGATTATGCAACGTTTACGACTCCAACAAAGATACACAAATTCTTAGGTCTGGTTACTACCGACAATGTATCAAATGTTTCTCATGATAGAGAAACCTCTAACCAAACTAACTCAGAAAAATGTGAAATACGAATGGGAAGAGAAAAAAGAGGAAACCTTTCAACTGTTAAGGTAGAAACTTTGTAGTGCACCAATTTTTAGCATTACCCGAAGGAACGAAAAACTTTGTGGTTTATTATAACGTCTCGTATAAAGGATTAAGTACTATAATGATGCAGAAGGAGAAAGTGATAGCTTACGCCTCTCGACAACTATAAGTTCATAAGAAGAACTACATGACTCATGACCTAGAATTAGGAGCAATAGTGTTTACTCTCAAATGTTGAGAACACTACCTGTATGGCATGAAGTGTACCATGTTTACAAACCATAATATTTTACATCATAGCCTAGATCAAAAGGAGTTGAATATGAGACAACGTAGATGGTTAAAATGGCTCAGTGATTGCGATTGAGAGATTTGATATCACCTTGGAAAAGCAAACATTGTTGCATATGCTCTAAGCAGAAAGGAACTGACTAAGCCTCTCAAGGTGAGAGCCTTAGTGATGACCATGTATGAGTCACATAAATCTAACTGTTCTATCCACTCTGGATCAAATAAGATACATCATAATCTTAAGCAGTTGTACCAATGGCCCAACATGGAACCAGACATCGCCACCTATATCAGCAAATGCTTGACATATTTAAACATAAGGGACGATTACGAGAGACATCCGATTTACTAGTACAACCAGAAATACCCCATTGGAAATGGGATGATATAGCCATGGATCTATTCATAAGGCTACCAAAGACAACAAGCAGTTACGACACGACTTAGGTAATCATGATCATCAAAAGGATTACGCTAGCGTGAGACACAAACCTTTAGAATTTCAAGTTGGAGATAAGGTCATGTTGAAGGTATCGCCTTGGAAAAGGGTGATGCATTTTGGTAAACGGGAAAAGCTAAACCCTAGATATATTGGACCTTTTAAGATTTTAGCAAAGGTAGGAACCGTTGCCTATCGACTTGAACTTCTAGAACAACTCAGCCAAGTTCATAGTACCTTTCGCGTGTCAAACTTGAAGAACTGTTTGTCTGATGAAACTTAAGTAATTTCGTTGGATGAGATCCAAATCGACGACACGCTTCACTACATCGAAGAACCTGTCGAAATCATGGACCGCGAGGTCAAGCGTCTAAAGCAAAGCCGCATCCCTATCGTTAAGGTTCGTTGGAACTCGAGAAGAGGTCCCGAGATCACCTGGGAGCGTAAAGATCAGTTTAAAAAGAAATACCCGCACCTATTTGCTAAATCTTTATCTTCACCCGATATCGCATCCAAAGCTTTGCGGACAAAGCTTTTCTAATGGGGAAAGGATGTAACACCCGTAAAAATTCCTAAATACCAGTCGTTGACTTTTCGTACTTTAGTTTGACTTTATCGAATTTCGTGTAAATTTTACGTTTAACCGGGAAGTTATCCCGCGTATATCTGAGGATCGTTACCGGAAGCATTTCGGGTTGCTATTTTATGTAGTCTTTTAGTAAATGTCGCGTTTTTACTTTTCGTATCGATATTTAAATTTTTTTTCATAATCTTACGCGTAGTTATAGCGCCGTTTCAGTTTTTGCATCTATACCGTCATTACGTTCTAAAACTATCTTAAGTATAGTGTAAATAAAAATATCTTAGAAAGGCATAGATTCAAGCATTATCTAAACTTTCCCTTCAAAACAATTGCAAAAACCCCCCCCACCCCCTCCCGCGTCCCCCGTTTTTGTTCGCCCACCCTCAACACATACACAACACACACTCTTTAAATTTTTGCTAGTGTTGTCTCCTTAGTACCTAGCACTCTAGGATTCCTTTCAAGAAAGGTTCTAGGTTCAATCACAATCAATGAAACTAGACACCTCATTTTCCTATTTAATTTCCAACTTCACCTCATTTCTTTCATTCCTATCTCTCTAAAAACACACACATAAAATTTTCTCTCCACTCCTTCTTTCTTGTGGTTCGTGCGCCGCCAACAATAACCACACCATCAATATTGTTCAACTTTGATCAAGATTTTAGAGGCTCAAGTATGTTCGGGTTATATTTATATAGTTAGTTTGGGTATTATATTCACCGTTCGTGTTGTTTGTTAGCTTTGATCATCTTCTAAATCCTTCGTTCGTGTAAGTTCATCTTATTTTTATAAAACTTGTACTTCCTTGATCTTTGCAATGTTTAGAAGCTAGTTGTACAAACCGTTTGTTAAAAATCAAAGCTTTATAATTTACACAACCTTAAAAAGGTTTTGTCTTTGGTTCGAAAATCATAAAACGGAAAGGAAGGGAATCTTAGTTGTATTGTCATGGTGAATCTTTTATAAAGATAAGATTTTTATAAAGCTTATTAATTATTTTGGCTTAAAAATAAGCTTGATCGAACTTATTTAAGTACTTATGTGTGTCGAACACAATATTGGACCATAAAGGTTTGAACTTTATGCTTATTTATATATTGTCGTATTTTTCTAGCTTATTTTGGTAACTTACAAGGTTTTGAGGAGCTTAAATGTGTTTGTTTGGTTGTTGTGGGTTTCAGCCCAACACCAAGCCCAAACCTTGGGCTATAAGCCACGACTTGGCTTATTTGATGGCTTATTTGTGTAGCTTATTGGATAATCTAAAAGCTTATTTGCTTATTTACTTGCTATTGGATTAATTTCGGACTTTAGATATCTTATCTATTTTGTTTAGGCTTAATGGGCCTAAAAGCCCAATAAGAGTCATTCGGATTTTTAGCTTATTTTTATAAAGGGATTATTACTTATTTGAATTTATAAACGTTTACTATTATTATCATAACTTAGTAGTTACAAAATCTATATTTGGGATTATGATGATTTAAGAAAAGCGTTGAAAGTGTTTTGGGATTAAAGTCTACGACTTTGGAAAATATATATTTACAAACGTGTCATGCCGAAATTTCGTAAAAACTATATACTTAGAATTATTTATGAAAACATATATTTATAAAACATTTCTAAAACACATTAATTATAAATAATAAGTAATATACATACTTAATTTATATACATAAACAAAAAAAATACATATTTATATTTTATATCCAAGTATTTTCTTTAAATACCGGCAGTTAAGCATGCTCGTGCAAGGGTAGCACTAGCATGGGTGACATGCAGGGAAGTTTCGTAAATTAAAAACATAAAAACATTATTATCGAATCGTCTAAAGTCATTATTTTGGGTTACCGGGTAAAATGCCGAAAACTTATTTATTTTATTTATTTTCTTATTATACTCTATATATTTATATTAACCTTCGTAATACGTTTCATCGAGTCAAAACCACTACGAATACTACACAACCCACGTTACTAAAGCATTTTTGTAATAACCGTACAACTACTTCCCAAACACTCATGTACATTCGTAATTCACGTCGCACTCATTTTGAACTCGATCGTTAATTCTTTAGGTCGTGATCGTGTACCGTCGTCCTTTACCGTGAGATAGTTCTGCTAGCCTTTTCACTAGTTCATTTCACCAATTAAGGTGAGTTCGTAGCCCCGTGTTTTACCGTTTGACATTACTATTTTTGAGGTGAAAGCATTGCTTTTTTTAAACCTGGGACACAAATTTTGCTTGAATTCTTTGCTTGTTTACGTGCTTCCTAAGTAGCGATAACCCTACTATATGCCCCACTATCATGAACCGTTAATTACCGTGAGTAGGCGCGAGCGTTATAAATAGATCTATTTGGGATTGACATCCCCGTTTGGGTAAGTAGCGCTTACTAGTTCGAGATACGAACAAACAAACGTCTACCATGTCGGAATGCGAATGTTTCAGGTTGAACATCTACCAGGGCACTTAATATTCTTACTATGCCTGAAATTGATTGGCATACAAACTGTCGTAGCCTCGGTGTCATGAGCTTAGAGCAATGTAAATACACTTTTGTGATTGTTGTATGTGTTACAATGATCATGCGTTTTAAACTATTGTGTTCCATACTTATGATACAACTAAACCTGCGAATTCACTAACTTTATGTTGACAGTTTTAAGCAAGCTTTCACGTACTTGATTTGGATTCTTATTTGCATTGTTGTGTGGTATCTCCCTGCTGTCAGACTGCACTTTTCAAGACTTATTTACTTATCATACTCATTGTCTTTTTAAATATTTTTAAGCTTCCGCTATCATGTACTTGCGTTTCCGCAAACCTTTTTATTATGCTATAAGTTGATGTAAAACTTATTTATATTTCAAATCAATGAAAAGAGTATGAACGTCTTTTAAAACGCCCCACAGAGGTCGTTCTCTTAATTTTGTGTGATGTATATTATGACGTCACGCCCTCGGACACGTATTTCGTCCAGACCCCGTCTAGGGGTGTGACAGATATGATATGCTAGTCTCGTATATAACCGAGAGTGATAGGTTCTAATAGTCTCGTATAAAGCCGAGAGTGATATGCTTTTTTAGTTTTGGATATAGCTGAAAGATAGCATGTTATAATTTATATTTTAGCATTCAACACAGTTTACTCACTAAGTCATCAAGACTTATCGTGTTCAGTTTCCAATTTTGCAGG
>BQNB010042404.1:0-33100 GCA_026074375.1 Tanacetum coccineum | reverse complement strand
ATAGATAATTGGGTCCATTGTATTTCCCTCCAAAATACTACATGGTTTCTTAGTACTACAATCCTTCAATACAAGATAATACATAAATAATCAGACAGAAGCTCTAGAGGTAAAAATCCATGATAACTGATCATGGGAGCCTCGAGCGCCTAAGACTCTCTAGCTCCTTCTGAATCAAACCCAACTGGCGCTCTATCTTTTCACGGGCCTACCTCTCACGGTTACGAGTAATCTTCCCGATTGCATCTGTAGTCTTAATCTTAGCATGCAATGAAGCATTTTCTGCCTCTGCAATGTCTACCCTAAATCTCAGAGCCATCACCTCCTCTTGTATGGGCACTCCTAAAAAATGCTCTTGTATGCCTCATATAGCCTCCCCGTGCTGGGCTAGTGTCCTCACAACGGTCGCTGCAGGAAAAGCAACTACAATGTCAAGCTCTGGGTGAATGATATCCATTCTGATATCGATCGGGTCCCCAAGATTCTCCTTAGCAGAGACCGGAATAGTGGGTGCAGCCATGACCTGCAAAGGTAAAAGTTTATATAAATCGTCTTTATATGAAACCATGCAAGATGCGTGCAGTATGAAAGGTAAGCACGATGCAAGGTGATGCATGGTGAATGAATATGCACACATGGCAGGGATGAAAATGTGACATGGCAAAATGGAATATATCATGGTACGAATGGACGATGGTATGAATAAGGGGTGGTGTAAATGAATGATGGTATAATATCTGTAGGTTACCTTATAATCACTTTCACTTCATATTGAAACACAAGAATTAAGATGAGAGAAAATATGGAAGAAATTTAGAGAGAAGTTAGAGAGAGAAAGGTAGAGAGAAAAAATGAGAGTTGGATGATTACTTGCAAAATTACAATGTGAGAATTAACAAGAACCAACAAGCATCAACACCCTCTCCATACTTGGAGAGGGGTATTTATACTTAATACCAAGAGGCTTTCATGCCTTGGTATTTCTACGGGCCGGGCTCAGGATTACTTGGGCTTTCGCCCGATACACGTGACCGGTTAGATTACATTTAAGAGCCCGTTTACCCGTGTAGCCTATTACAACGTATAATTAATTAAGTGACCGAGACCTAATATAATGAACGAACTTCCATTGTTCGACTCAATATATTTTGAGGCTAACAATATCATACCCCCGAAAAGGGTGAGTTTCATTGTACACTCCTATCATGAGATCAATGAAGATTGCTTTTGTCTGTTAAGCCTCTTGTGAACTTGGTCTCTGAATTCGTTGTAGGCTTGTTCCTATCATGCGTATTGTGATCTTTTGATCTGAGCCATTGTCATTGTCTTATTGACTTTGTCTTTTTCGTCCGAATCTTTAAATCTTATCATATTGTCTTGATCGTCTTTGCCACTTTGCGATCTTCGTTATCTTAACCAACATGCTCATCCTTTGCATCACTTGAAAGCTAGCTAACAATCTCGCCTTGAAAGACTTGATATCATTTGAAGGAAGATCTTGTATATCAGAGTTGTAGCGGAAGTCTTTGTCTTTAATTCTTCGAGCTTTCATGATTCTTGAATCTGATGCTTATATGTATGTCCGTTAGTAGTTTGAGCATGAGCTTGGTAATGATCCGACTACCAGCTGGGAATGAGGCATCACCAAACTCCATCTGTATGTATCTGAAAAAAAAACAGTTAGCAATAAGTGGGTGACGAATATGGCTTTGTCATGTCGTCCGATTTTGGTTAGATGATAACCTCCGGTTCCGAGGACCGTTTAAAAACAGTATAAATACTGTACCGTGATCAGGTAGAACCAAAGAATCTCCTTGACAGTCGGGTTCCAGCTCAAAGCGTAGGATCTTCTAACCATATTATTAGATTTAACCATGCTGCTTGTTCACATTACGGAACGTCTCAAAGCAACAACACGGTAAGAGTGAATCAGATAGTTACTATCTTTCTGATTGAGTCGTCAATTCATTTCCTGGAACAAGTTTGATTCACATTGAATCGCACCATCGTTTCTTTCCAGTTGACACAAGTTTGATTCATATAGAATCTCACAAGTCACCTACCGCAGAGCTGTTTGATGATGACACGAGGAAGTATTTTCCATTCGTCATTGGTGAATACTAAAGATTATCACTCTGAATGTACTGGCAGAATCAACAAGGATACTGCTAGGACGTCTTGTAACCAGCTTGTGAATTTAATGATGTTCAACCAAGTGTTTGTCATGTAATGTGTCCTAATGAGATTATATGATGATCTCTTGCTCAGACTCTATTAGTGCGTTTGGTTTAGTAATCGGAGGCTCTGAGCAAGACTGCCCACTATTCAATATTACACTATACTCGGAATGAGAAAGACAATAGAAGTCGTGTGTAACTCCGTACAAATGAGACAAAGTTTCTTTTTGAGAGAATCCCAAATGGCTGGGAAAGTTGTGCATGATCACTGAGATCCATGATGTCGTCTTCATGTCAGCAATCACATTGTGATTCTGACAGCGTATGTATTCCTACCCCTTGTTTCCTGCTAAGTTGTGTGGAGGGCTTCTTTCTTTAGACCCTTTATCCATACATTTCTTTTTAATTCTTCAACCCCTTCAATGCTTACCAATACGTCATTACTAACACCTTGTTGTGATTGTTCCAGTGTTAGCTCAATCTTAGTCGGCATTCTTCCCTTATACACATTCATCTCCAATCATACCTAAGGACTGCTATTTCTAACTATGGAGTGTCCTTGGGTAGATCCCTCCGGTTCTGGTTGGATCATAGGACAAATACCTAACCTTACCACCTTATGACTTCAGAATCGTCGTGAAATAAGATGTTGTAGGGTATTAGATCGTAACCATAAAACCTTTTCCGAATAGCACTTTGAGTCTTTAGATCACATTTTAATTACATTTCTCCCCTTATTTTAAATTCTAAGTCATTCGTTTTGAAATACTGTGTGATTAAAAATTTGTCTTGAAAAAAACCATGGGAAAAATGTTGAAGCTTAGCTGAATATTTGGAACGTGTCATCTGCACCCCCTCAATTTTACATATGTTTGACAACCAAAAGAACTATGGTACCAAGTTGTAAAATCGGTATAAAAATGAGTGAACACTAGTCATCTTATAACTATCATTCTAATTGAATTGTCATCAATTATCTGATGTTATTAAAGACTTTTTGATGGTTGAATACATAAGAATGTTCGTGAGATGAATGTATCAAACTCATTAAACTTTGTTTATTTCGAAAAAACCTCCCACACTTGAAAGATGGAGTGTTGAACACACAATTTTGAAAGTGTTATGAACCGTCAGTGAGAAAATTTCTGAAAAATTGTGTTCAACATTTGAGAAAACAAGCATGTTAGAAGACATCTCTTCCACTTAAGAGGTAAGAGCACTTTTGCGTACACTATCCTTTTCTGAGCTTAAAACTTTGAATGTCTTGTAAAGAACAGCTCAAGACCAAGAGAAACGATGAATTTCTCGTTGTTAGGATATAGTTATCTATTATAGATAAACTTTCCTTTATTTTGAAGTCCGGTACGTACTGATATTTGCACATAAGACCATTAAGAAAACTTAGAAATGAATGTTTTGAAAACTTTTGAAACTCCCTAGTTCGAAAGCTTCATTATACACACCCCGAGTCGACATTAATCAACATTTCTAGGTACGTAAATGCTTATCGATTCCAAGAGACATGTCCGCGAAGATATATTTTGAAACATTTTCTGATTTTTGTTTTGTATTTTCTTTTGACATTTTAATTTTTGTATTTTTTCTTTTCAAAAATAAGCACATGTTGAATGTTTATGAAGAATCAAGCCATATTCTTTGTCAGGTAACTTTCCATTTGCTGGAGTCAAACATCTCATACCAATTCGCCTAACAAGATACTGAAACCATTTCATCAGGATGAATTTTTTCTTTAGTAAACATAGTCCCCAGCCATTGTAAAACCGAACAGACAACGATATATTGTATCAAAAAAAACTTATTTTACATACCCTGATTCGTTAGATGAATATGAATCACCGATCTGGATGAAGCCTTTGACGGAGTGCTGTACGAGGTAGGTCATGAGATTAGCCTAATGGCGTGACTAACAGGGAGAAACACAATACAAACTGCTATTTTGTATGTAAGGTTGAAAGCAAGATAATCTGAAGCTGAGTCCCTCGATCCACAATACTTAAGAATGCACAACTTGCAGATAACTGGCACGCACACGTATTCATCCACTGCGGATGAAAATGCAGTACAGTCCGTGCTTTCTTTGACATCCAGTGACTAACTATCACCAAGGAACTGTATTCCTCCAAAGTGCTTTTTCGAGTATCAATCAACCGCAAAGGAATCTGGTGGCATCCATGAAAAAGTCTGTTAGATCAAAGCCAGAACCCTTCGGATACCAGAAGTCCCATGTGAAGGTACCCAATCTAAGTATCCGAAAAAGATCCGGTTTTTAAACTCTTTGAGGTTTTTTTTCAGTCGGTCTTGCTTGATATCTTGCACAATAACATACAGCAAGCACTATGTCTTGCTACTAGATGTCCGATACATGAGTGACCCGAATTTTGCTAACGATATCAGTTTGGTCTAAACGGGTTTCACCACTCAAGTCTGCATCTAATTAGGTTTGGATACCATTGGTGTACCAATGCTTTTGTCCTTTTTCCATACAATAAGTTTTTTTCAGAATCTCTAAAGTGTATATAGCCTGATTGATAAAATACCTAACGTGGGAGAATGGTGGGATCTGAAGTCCTAAAAAGAATTTCATTTCCCCCATTAAGGACATCTCAAATCTACTGTGCATTAATTTTTCAAATCATTTAGAAAATTTAAGGGTTTGTGGAACCAAAAATAATGTCATCAACGTAAATTTGCACAAGTAGAATGTCCTCCCCGTATCTTATCGTGAAATAAGTCGGGTCAATGATACCTTTAGTAAAACCCGTTGGAAATCAGGAATTTTGAGAGTATCATCATAACCATGTCTCTCAGGAGCTTGTTTCAATCTTATATAGCTTTCCTTAGACGGTAAACCTTTTCTGGATGATCAGGATCAATGAACCCGTCTGGTTGTGCAACATAAACCTCCTCCTTTAATGGACCATTAAGAATGCCGTGTCCGCTCCAACGGTAAATTGAAAAGACTTGTGTGCAGCATTGCGACAAAGATCCTGACAAAGAGAAAGCCTCCAAGCGAGCAACCTGGAGCAAATGATTCGTCGAAATCAATACCCTTCATCCTGAATCATAAAACCCTTTGCTACAAGACGTGACTTTTGTTGTGAATTACAGTTTGGTCTACATCCTTTTTTTGTTTTCATAACCACTTTGAGCTTGATTTACGTTTCTTGCCAAAAGGTTTGTCAACGAGTTCCCAGACTTGTAGTCTGTCAAACGATGACGTCATCCTCATTGCTTCTATCCATTATAGCGGAAACAGCCATTGCCTCCTTAATGTTTTATCGGTTCAACATACTCACGTGATTGCGAACATACACATTTTCAGATCGGTTACAAGATTGTCGTCTTGTTTGCACTGGCTGGATGATTTCCACGAACTTGAGTTAATGGGTGATCTTTTGTCCATCGGTATTCGGAATCTTGAGGTTGATTGAAGGTATGCACATTTGAATTACCAATATTGCGTGAGGAAGACTCAGCAATTTCTTGTACCGGTGTACATAAAGGATTGGTAAATTCTGCTTGATTATCGTTGTTTTTCTCAGCAAGAGAGTGTTTGTAGGAGTTGAAGGTTTCTGATGTAGTTAATGTTCGTTGAAGGGTGTGTGTCTTGTGGAACAGAATTAATCAGTGGGAGAAAAGACTTTGTTGACAACGCTAAGCACCATCATTGAAAATTCATACCGTACAAGGACCCAAAAAGAAGATCCAACTCCTTGTGAATGAACGTGTAATCTGCTGAAGGATAAACATTTTATGAGTTCTGGTGCGGGTCCAGGGTTTTCATAATCTTACTCCCTTTTGTCGATGGGAACTGAGGCTGAAGTGTCATTAGCAACGACGTCTCAGACATCTCTATTGAATTCATCAAATCTGAGATGGATGGAGTCAATAATCAGCCAGTTCTCTTGTTGTATACACCATAATCCCTTTGACTGAGTTGGAGTATCCCACCAAATGCAAGGATAACGAATTACGACTTTATGACGTAAACAATCAGATATTTATAAGAGTCCCAAGACAAAAAAACAGACTCTATAAGGCTATTTTAAAGATAGGGACGCCTGTCTGTCTATTAGCAAATCTGAGAGACACTACATGGTTATGGCACGCAAGATTAGGACACCTCAACTTTGAGTCACTAAAAACTATGAACCAAAAGGACTTAGTCCATGGAGTACCTGCCATCAAACATACAACACAAATTTGTGATGTTTGTTTAGTCGGAAAACAAAGCAGAGCGCCATTCCCAAAGAAAGCAAAAGGTAGATCTACATCACCACTAGATCTAATTTATGGAGACTTGTGCGGACCAATTACACCACCAACACCTTCTGGGAAGAGATACATATTCTTATTAGTCGATGACTATTCAAGATATATGTGGGTATATTTCTTAAGTACAAAAGATCAAGCTTTTGATACTTTTAAGGAATTCAAGAAAACGATAGAAAATGAGTTAAGGACAACATTGAAGATGTTTAGGACGGATCGTGGAGGAGAATTCAATTCGAGCGAATTCACACAGTATTGCAAGGAAAATGGCATAGCACGACAACTTACCGCCCCTTACTCACCACAGCAAAATGGAGTAGTAGAAAGAAGAAATAGGACCATCATGTCAACAACGAGATGCATGATGAAGGCAACTGAAATGCCACAAGACTTTTGGGCTGAAGCTGTTAGACACGCCATATACATTCTAAACAGCGTTCCTACAAAAGCCCTAGAAGACATCACTCCATACGAAGCTATTAAAGGAAAGAAGCCAAACCTAAAAGACCTAAGAGTCTTCGGATGCATAGCATATGCAAAGGTACCATCACAACATCTGACTAAGTTAGATGACAGGAGCATCAGAATGGTATACCTAGGAAACGAGCATGGATCAAAAGCCTATCGATTATTTGATCCAACAACACAAAGGATATGTGTTAGTAGAGATGTGAAGTTTAAAGAAGATGAGAAATGGGATTGGAGTAAATATTTAGGTGAGAACACAAACGACGAACCAGAATGGACCGATTTCAGAATAGGAAATCTTGAAGAAACAAACGACCATCACAACCTAGAAAATCACCCAAATGAAGAAGACAATGATTTTCCTTACAACGATGATGATGGATATGACTCACCATTAGCAGACTCACCCGCAGAGACACTTCACACACCACTTACGAGGTCACCTCAAATAAATTCCCAAACAACACCTAATCAAAGTGACGATGGCATACCCACAACTACAGAAACACAATCACACTTTGATCATACACCAATAAGAGGTTATAGAACCTTGACTGATATATATGAAAATACCGAGGAATTATTACTGGCTGAGGATGAACCGAAGAATTATAAGGAAGCATCAAATGACCAAAAATGGATAGAAGCAATGAAGGATGAATTAGATTCCATCAATAGGAACAACACTTGGAGATTAACATCCTTACCACCTGGTCACAAAGCAATTGGTTTGAAATGGGTATTCAAGACCAAGAAAGATGCAGACGGGAAGATAATCAAGCATAAAGCTAGATTAGTAGCAAAAGGCTACATACAAGAGCATGGCATAGACTTTGAAGAAGTATTCGCACCAGTAGCAAGAATGGAAACCATCAGGTTACTACTCGCCATAGCAGCTAACAACAAATGGCAAGTACATCACCTTGACGTAAAATCGGCATTCTTACATGGAGACTTACAAGAAGAAGTATACGTCACACAACCTGAAGGATTTATCAAAAGAAAAGATAATGGAAAAGTCTACAGACTTATAAAAGCATTATATGGATTAAGACAAGCGCCGCGAGCTTGGAACATCAAACTAGATAACACCTTGAAATCACTAGACTTCAAGAAATGCGCACTGGAGCAAGCCATCTACACAAGAACAGAAAGAGAATCGATCCTTTTAGTAGGAGTCTACGTGGATGATTTAATCATCACTGGCACACCTAAGAGAGAGATAGACAAATTTAAGGATCAAATGAAAGAGATTTTTGAGATGAGCGATTTGGGATTGCTAGCCTATTACCTTGGCATTGAAGTCACACAATCTGGAGGTGACATATCTATAAAGCAATCTGCCTACGCAAGGAAGATATTAAAGGAAGCTGGAATGCTAGAAAGCAACGAGACAATCATACCAATGGATCCAGGAACAAGACTAATGAAGACCGCTGAAGGAACCATGGTTAACTCGACTGAATACAGAAGCTTAATTGGATGTTTAAGATATCTGCTTCACACAAGACCCGACTTAAGTTATTCTGTAGGATTACTTAGTCGTTTTATGCAAGAACCAAAGGAACAGCATATGAAGGCCATAAAGAAAGTACTACGCTATGTGAAAGGAACAAAGGATTATGGAATCACCTACAAGCATAACGGAGGTAACAAGATATATGGATACAGCGACAGCAGCTACGGAGTCAACACTCAAGAAGGAAAAGGAACTACCGGCATAATATTCTACTATGGAGAATCACCAATTAGCTGGAGCACTCAGAAACAAGCCACTGTAGCATTATCATCTTGCGAATCAGAATTCATCGCAGCAACAGCAGCAGCGACGCAAGCATTATGGTTAAAGAGACTACTCAGCAGACTTACACATTCGGACGAAGAGAAGATTACTATATTGGTTGACAATAAATCAGCCATAGCATTAATGAAGAATCCAGTCTTTCACGGAAGAAGCAAACACATTGATACGAAATACCACTTCATCAGAGAATGCGTTGAAAGAGACGACATCCAGGTAGAATTCGTAAGCGGAGATTATCAGAAAGCTGACATACTCACAAAGGCACTTCCGAAGATCAGATTTTTAACAATGAGACAGCTCATCGGACTTAAAGACCTACAAGGCACCGCTTGTGATTAGGAGGGAGAATATTGGGTCAAACCGGGTCAAACCGACCCACAGATAATCACAACCGGAATAATAGGACCCGCAGGAGAAACATAACCGCCATTTGGCAGTTACAAACTGAAGAGACATATCGGTTCCATGAACCGACACATCTATTGACTCGCACCTCTTCATTTATTATATATAGACAGGATTATTGTACAAACAATGATGATGACTTTTTAGATTGATTAATCAATAAAACTTATAGATTTGGTATATCTGATTTTTGCACTATCAAGAATTTACGATCCAACACACTCCTTTTGTAATCTGGTATTTGGCTGCAAATATTGTCCATAAAAAGTAAATAAAGGAAAACCATGAAACTGTAGGCTTTAAGATACATCCTTCAAGACATTTAAATATAGTAGTAAATTCAATTTCATGTAACATTCTGGCTGATGTATTAATGTATGTCTGCATATGCTTCATATTCTGATAGCAATTAGTTTTATGATACAAAATTGTTGGTGTACAATTCAACAATACTAATCTGCAACAAAACCGAAGCTTTATCTTTCGTGAGTCAACGTTGGTATGGTAGACATGCAAAGATAGGACGCTCTAACAGATGCGATCGTTACCTGAACAACATTCGCACAATTGTCATTGCCATATTATTATGAGGAAGGTGTAGATACAACGTATGGGCGTGCGTTGCTGCGTGCTAGTCGATTTATGGTACCCTACCTTGACTCATGGGAATAGAACGGCAGATAATTTTTTGATAGAAATTTGGTAGCAAGTAATAACTTATTCAGTTAGTCTTTTATTGTATCAATTCAAATAGTTATGAAATAGTCCCAGTTTTGTTAAGCGCCCACAGCGATCGCCACAACCCAAAAACGACGCCGCTAATCGTCCCCCACAGAGGATTGCGTGTAAAATTTACCCCCCCCTCGTTATTAAAGAGAAGATGATTTGTACAACTTTTTATTTTTTATTTTTTATTTTTTATTGCGACACTGAATCAAAACACATTATAAATATAAAGTATGTAATATTCATGCGACGATGTCCCAATTAATAATTATAAATATATACAATCAGTGGGAATTGTTGAATATTTTAATGTTAGAAATATTAATAAAAAATTAAGTCGTATCTTATCTTTGTTTAGTGGTAAAACCCGGATCCAACTTATCTCTTATAACCTTTTTTTATTATAAACCCATGGTACAAACCCGGATCCAGCTAATCTTTTGACATGCGTTATATCTACGTGTTGCATCTAACACGTGTCTTTAATGAGATACACCACATAAGGGGTACGTATTATTAGCAAATCTATATTATCATATATCCTAAAAACCATTACAAAAACGACCAACATGGTTGTCGTTTTGGTCATAGGCTAGCAGTGGCCCTGTTTTGTTTGGTCTAGTCCGTTCTTTTTTTCGTTTCTTTCTTTCTTATTTTTTTTCCTTTACAGTTTACACGTTTCATTAGTTAGTAGAGGTGTCCAGAAGCATCTTCTTCCCCCATCCCCAAAATTGCACCGCCCTCCCCTCGAATCCCTATTCCAGGTAAACATGTCACACTCGGGTTAAAATCAAATGGTGGTTGATGGTTTCGATTGTTTATTTACCCTTAAACCCTGTTGGTGTCAACAAAAACCCTTTTTAAAGGCAATCGACAGAAACCTAATAGAAGAAGGATCATGTGTCCGTAAATTCTACAAAATAGTTCTTGGTTGAGACTATTATCATCTCTGTAAAGAATTAGACAAGAATAGTGATTCTAACATTTTTTCTTTTCTTTTTCTTCATATTATTACTCACATAATGTTTTATTTCATAACCCATATCATGAAACTTACTTTAAGTCATTATTTTATTTGTGTCTGAGTAGATACAAGTCAGTATCAGGTTTGAAAAAAGTCAAGGATACATATAAAAATGTTGAGGAGTATATTGCAACATTTGAGCCTCTTTTGTTTGAAGAAGTAAAAGCTCAAATTGCGCAATCGAAAGAAGCTGACGATAGAGTTAAACTGAAATTTGTAGTAGGAATAGTAGAAATCAAAGTTTAGGATGCGGAAAAAGGTAATTTTTTTTATATGTTTTGATCTTAGTATTTATAAGTGATAATGTATGTGCCCGCAAGTTGCTTAATGATTTAACTTTTTCCGCTAAGCTTATGAGTATACAAATAGTATAATCATTTTATAAATTATTAATAGTTTAATACTAATTCCACTAGATAACATATTCGACTTGATAATGCCCTTGAGTATTTCTTGAAACAGTACCATTCGAATGGCTAACATGTTGATATGCATCAAGTGTATGTTTTTGTAATTCTTACAAAAACATATTGGATAGAAATGTGGCTCTTTATATAGCTGGAATTGGTGTAAGTGAAGTCGTGAAGCATAAAAGGTTGAATGGTGGTTTCCACACACATTATCCTTAGTTATGATTTGAGAATGATGAAAATGCTCAAATGATGTGACTTCGCTAGATTGCATATGGTTAGTTTCATTGGAACTACTTAATTCTGTTACCATAGTTGACTTGGTGTTTTAGTTTAAGTTTGATGTGGTTAATTAAACTGTATCTAGGTTTGACAAAAAAAAATTAAAGTGTAGCTTTGTCTATAGAGTGTAGTAGCTACATGGATAGATGAAACATATTAAAAAACAGAACAAAGTTTAGAATTTACGGAAAGTTAGAAATAGGAGTGTGGTTGGGGGGTGGGTAATTAAAAAATACATAAGTTATAGTAATTATGTATCCCCTTACATGCGTGTGACATATGTTGGAAAAATAGTGTTTGAGGGAGAGCTAATTAGTCTTTTTGTGTGGTCATGAGAATATGAGATAATGGCAGCTCAGGGTTTGAAAGAAATCATGGATGTTCTATAAATGACATTAAGCATCTAGGAGGAGAAGAAAGATATTTTTATGAAATCCCCTAATATCTTTTGGGCATGGTCAGAACTTTAGTCAGATAACTTTTACCCAGCATAGAAAACGAGAGCACATGGCCTACATATATCGTAAGATCATCATTTGATTTCTTTATAGCCTACAAGATTGGTTGTATTTCGTATCTGTATCATCAGATATACACCGGTGATGCTAACTGTTGTTTGCATATGTATAAATTCAAAAATTAATGTAAAGTATTTTTTTAATTTTATACATGAGATGACTCAGACTTATACTTAGAAACGTCATGTTGGAGCAACAGTTTACAACATAATTTGACTGCTTTTGCTCTTTTAGTACGTGTGAAGCTTATATTGTTTAATAATTGCTAACTACAGATGTACATATCAAGAATGGGTTCAATGGTGGCCATCAGAGTTGCGTTAAACCTACACCATGGTGGCGAAGGAGTTCAAATTGTAAGTTTAATGCTTCTGTTGATGCAAAAATGTATCATTCTTCTATAAGTAATTTAAATGCCTCAATGAATATATTATGCGGCTTTTGGTTAAGGGGCTTTGCCTAAATTGTATTTTGGATATATCAAAACTACTACTATATTATTAGTGAATTTGTATCCTAAATTAAGTTTGACCGTAACACATAATCGTCGAAAGCTGCCTGATGTGTGCTAAAACACACATCATTTGTACCTCGGAAAATGCTAATAAACGGACTAAAACACTAAAATATGGATAAATATGTTGCAAATATGTTTGTATTGTGTTTTTATGCCTTACATGTACAAATGATTGAAAACAAAGCAAAAACGGTAATTTTCGGGTGACTTTCGATGACGTTTTTATGTTTATCGAGGTTCAAACGAAGTCGTTAATATTCCTCGATCACATCATTTGAAAGAGCACGAAATTACGAGTCCAACGGTACCGGCCTTTCATATGTGAACCTTTTTATTTTGAGCTTTTTTCGCCATTTTAAACCTTTTATATTAAAGAATCTGACCCAGGCCATTTTAACCCTTATATAATAAATATTGCATATGTATTTATGATGGTCGTGGCAGTACTAAATGGTAAACACAATTGTACTCCCCAACCTCATGGTCCTCGATTCGAGCCTCTGCATGAGGGTTTATTCCCTCAATGCCGTACGTTCGGGCAGCTACGTGGCATGCCGACGTTGCACCCCAGACCCTACCGTATTGACCCGTCATTGACTGGCAGTCAACTACCGTTGACCGGTGGTTGACCGACGGTCCGGCGGTGGTAAACGGTGGTTCGCCACCGTTGACTGTCGTTGACCGCCGCCATCGACCGCCTTTGGGCGCCGTTGATTGGTACTCCGGCGACGGTTGACCACCGTTGACCACCGTTGACCGGTGGCCCGCTCCGGTAACACGTGGCTATCTAGTGATTGATTGCAGGTTCAGGTGGCGGTTATGAGGTACTGTTCATCCGAGGTTGTCAGTACGAGGTTGTCAAGGCGGTTACGAGGTACTATAGCAGGCTCGGGATCCGAGCCCATCATTGGGTCTTTCTAGAAGTTGACGTGGCAGCTTATGGTTGGTGGACATGGAATAATACAGCTAATGATTAGCTGGTACGAGGAACGCGTTTTCGAGCCAATCATAAAAAAATAAATGTGGCGGTTGGAGTGACGAAATGACCAAAATACCCCCAGATCTGGATCTCTCATTGGCTGACCGTTGGAAAGGACGATTTTACCCCCAACCTCACTTGGCTATAAAAACACACGCATCAACAGCATTTGAGAGAGTTAGTTTTTAGTTTATTTTTCATAGTAGTGTAGGTTAGTTTTAAGAGTAGTATAGTATAGTTTTAGCTTATTGTAAAAGCTTTTTCTAAAGCTTATTAGCTTATTGTAATAATCATTTTAAGCTTATTAATGAAGATGTTTGAGGTTGGTTAATGCTTATTGTTTTTTATCTCTTTTTCTTATTTTTTTTCCTTTTCTTATCTTTAGCTTATTTAATAAGCTTATTTGAGCTTATTATTTTTATAGCTTATTTTCTTTCTCAAATAAGTTATACCTTAGCTTATTTGTTTGAATCTAAGCTTATATATCTAAATAAGCGTTTGTCTATATTCTATCTATTTTCTATTAGTCTTCCTTTTCTTATTTAGCTTATTCAATAAGCTCTTTTGAGCTTATTATTTTTCATAGCTTATTTTCTATTTCAAATAAGTTATCTTTTAGCTTATTTGATTGAATTTAAGCTTATAATCCTAAAATAGCTTTTGCTTATCTTATATTTTTCTCTTTTCTTGTCTTTATTTTTTCAAAAGTGCTTATTGTTTGATTAAGCTCATTCGAATGCTACCAAGGTTCTTGATCCTCCTACCGACTTATTCATTAAGTCTTGAGCACCTTTATCTTCGACAGCTTATTATTTAGCTTATTTAGTCATAAAGTTCTAAACTTTACTAGTTTTTCTTATAGGTTATTAATAGGGCTTATTTCGAAGGGTACTTGTAGGCTTATATTTTAGAAGTTGGCTTATCTATAAGCTTAATATTCTCATCCTTCTCAAAATGCCTTGAAGCTTTTTTAGCTTATTCTAGTTTTTTATTTCAAAAAGTAGTTTTTTTTATATAGAATTAATTCTAGTTTTTATTTATTACAAAATTTAGTTTTCAAATAGCATATTTTTTTTTCTAAAAAAAGTTTTTTTCATCTTATTAGCAGTTATTTTGTCTTAACTTTTCATGGTCTTATTTCTTATTCCATCTTCTACATCTAAGGTTCGTGGAGCTTAAGGGTCTTAAAATGGTATGATAAATAAATAAATTTTTGATCTTATAGTTATTATGAAAGTAAATTGTAGATAAAGTTTGACAATTTTATTTTAAATAGTGAAGAAGAGCTTAAAAGTGATAAAACTTATTTGTTTTATTAAGTTTTATAAGTCGGGTGGTTATCGTTTAATTGCGGACTCTTTCATCCGGGTTCTATTTTATTTATCTCTTTTCCAATAACCTTAGAATAGTTTTCTTTTATCGATCATAATATAATAGCTATTTGATTTTTTTGCCAATGCTTATGAGATTTATTTTTTGTCTTAAATGATAAGTTTGTTAAATTGAATTTTCGTTATGAGTAAGTGAGTAAATAACTTTGTGTTTGCTAAGTGATTATGATTTGGAATTTAAGTGTCGTTTTAAAAAAGTTTTAAAAAAATATAGCATTAGAATTTTCCAATTACATACCGTCATTTACCTTTTAATGCAATTATAAAATACTTGTCATTTATTTTTAAAAAAAAAACATCTTTACATTACATGTCATTTAATTTCTTTAAACCTTGTTTTAAGGATTTTAATTTGTTAAACCTAAGCCCGCACTTAAGGAACATTTCACGTCACTTAGCAAGCATATTTGTCATTTATATCTTTTAGATCAATTTTAGTATAATCTTGTAGTTTTAAATCTTAGAATTAATATTAGTTTGATTTTTAGTATAAAAATAGTCTAAAATCAAAACCAAAAACTTGAATGACAATCAAGCTCGATTTACAACTTAAACGTAGATTTCCATTTACCTCTCGCCGAGGAAAACGATACCCGTGTTGATTACTTATTATTCTTTCCTAAGAATAATTTGTATGATACTTTGCTTACGTATAAGTATATGTATTTTAATTAAATATATATAATATATTTGAGGGTTTATTTGATAAACGCGTGTAAAAACGACGGACATCACTGCCCATAATGTATCTAATATAAAGAAACGGGTCACACGGGTTAACTACAAAAATAGAGTAGCAAAAATAAGAAATGCGCCAAATGAATTAATTTGTCAGCCATAGTATGTTTAGAAAAATTAAGAAATGAACACTATGTAGTTTGTAAGTTATAACCATGTTCGATAAAGTTTTGGGTCAACCTGTCATGACCTTGGAACGTCTCGCCAAGCCCATGACATTCCTGAAGTTATGGCTTCTTAAGTGTTCTCCCATTTTTAGGAGGTAATAATGAGATCACTGTTTTAGTAAATGATGCAGAGAAAAGTGTTGACATTGTTCCACAAGAAGCTCAACAAATTCTTGAAATAGCGAAAGCTGCTTTGAGAAAAGCTCAAGGAAAAAGACCACTTTGGTCAAGTTCGCAGTGTATAATTTATATTTTCAAAGGACTTTGAACGGTAGCCCAAGACCAAAGGTAAGTGCAGAAAACAAGAGTTTACAACCCCAGTAGCAAACAATGTCACGTTCCCAGCGACAACTATTAATTTGTATGCATTTCATGTTTTGAACTTAGTTTAGGAACATAGTACTTTGGATCAGGTTGTGTATATCGTAACTTATAAGTTCAACCACTATGTGACGAGTTACGATATTCGTTTTAGTGTAAAATGTGAATACAATAAAAAAACATGTGTCGGCTACTAATCAACCCCGCTGCAACGCACGGGCAATATGCCAACTTGTTCATCCACAATAATCATATTCATCCACATACCCCTAAATCATATTCATTCACAAGAATCTTGGGGGTTTGCGGCTTTCGTTGTGGATTGCTGATAAACGTGGTATGTTGTTATTGTGTTTTAGGGTTTGAAAACCCTAGCAATTCGTAGGTAGATCACACATCATCGTTTTGTGATGTGTGTGTGTGTTCTGACGGTGGTTGTTGTTTTACAAATCACACACTATCGTTTTTTGACAACGGTGATTATGGTTGGTGTTGTTGGGTGTTTGGTAAGCCACAAATCGCCTGGACACAACTCTCTTTGATGTCACCGATCTCTTCGTTGCCGCCAATCATGGTGTATGGCGTTGGTGATCGGTTGGTGACGTTGGTGAGCTTAAGTGGTTGTTTCGTTTTGTGGGTGTTTTGATGTTTTGGGGATGTATTTCTTTCCAGAAGTTAATTATTTCACTGGTATGTGTTCATTTGTTGTGTTTTCAGCATTTGTTACATATCCTGGTATAGCTTTATATCGTAAGTGATTCTATATTTTGCTTTGAATTTTACGCAACGTATTAACTCAAGTAACTGATTCTGACGCAACACATGTCATTTTGAGAAATTTAAAATTGTATATAAAGAATTAGATTCACTAAGTTTGGGAAATAGGATAATGATATGCTATAGACTGTTGTGAAAAAATTTGGGATTCTAGACACGAATTAATGATGCATTTGCTTGCTGTTCGTGTTCAACTATTCTCTTAATACTGGGAAGGCGTATGCTTATGCTGCGCTTTGGTGATGCTTGCTTATGCTTAGACTGCATTTACACTATGATTTGTTTATGCTTAAATTGCCCACTAATTGTTTATTTTGTATAATGTGTCCGGCTTACGCTTTGTTTGGTAATGCTTGCTTTGCTGAGAAAATCACTTATTTTGAAATCTTCTCATCACTTAATTTGCGGTTTATTATACGCGATGAAGATAGAGTAGTGTTTATGGGTTTCTTACACGTATCTTGGCTAGGCAGCACGACTACGTGTTTGCAGCCATGACGGGTCTGGTACATTGTTATCCTGGCCCGCACTCGCAAGTCTGAGCCAAATACTTTCACACTTGAATGACCCGACGCTATCGTATGCTACTGACCTACTATTTACAAGGTGTATATCACACGGGTAAGACCCATATGTATTAAGTCTGTTCAATATAAAAAAGAAAAAAATTCATCCTGTGGGGGGTACGTGATGAAAGCTTCTACGGTTGTGATGATTGTTGTAATCTCCGCGATAAATTCCAACCCTAACTTGGTGGGGCAATGACCGGATGGCATAGCAAACGTAGCTGCTGTGCAACCGGATTTCTTTGCATCCTTAGGGAAACTCGGATACTTCTATGACCTGACCACCATATACGGATCTGAGCCTAATCATTTTTTTGCACCTCAATTTGGTGTGGCGTGGACTATTATTGCAAAACTGAACATACGTTTGGAAAATGCGGTTACACTTTTTTTAGATAAAAAGGGAGATTGCTCCAATCGAGTTTCTTTTTTAGATAAAAAGGGAGATTTCTCCAATCAAGCTTATTGGACCAGGCTTTACAAGGTATTGTGTACTTTCAAACACTTTTATCGTATATTATAAATATATACAATCATAAGGATTTCTTTGCATATTTTATTATAAATTCGGATCTTATCCATGTGGTGTGGTAAAACCCGAATCCAACTTATCTCTTATAAGCTTTTTTTTAATTATAAACCGATGGTAGAAACCCGGATCCAACTAATATTTTGACCCGGGTTGTATCTAGCACGTGTCTTGAATGAGATACACCACATTAGGGGTACGCGTTATTAACAGATCTATATTCGTCAACAATAATCATATTCATCCACATACCCTTAAATCATATTCATCCACAAGAATCTTGGGGGTTTTGCGGCTTTCGTTGTGGCGATGGTTGTGGATTGCTTACAAACGTGGTATGTTGTTATTGTGTTTTAGGGTTTGCAAACCCTAGCAATTCGTACTGACGCTATCTCATGTTATCGTTTACAAGGTGTATCTCATACGGGTAAGACCCATATGTATTCAGTCTGTTTAATATAAAAACAATAAAAATTCATCCCGTGGGGGGTATGTGATGAAAGCTTCTACGGCTATGATGATTGTTGTAATCTCGGCGAGAAATTCTGACGCTAACTTTGTGGGGCAATGACCTGATGGCATAGCAAACGTAGTTGCTGTGCAACCGGATTTCTTTGCATCCTTAGTGAAACTCGGATACTTCTATGACCTGACCACCATCTACAGATCTGAGCCTAATCATTTATTGTACCTCAACTTCGTGTGGCGTGGACTGTTATTGCAAAACTGAACATACGTTTGGAAAATGCGATTACACTTTTTTTTAGATAAAAAAGAATGCTCCAATCGAGCTTATTGGACCAGGCTTTATTAGGTACTGTATACTTTTAACCACTTTTATCATATATTAATTTGTTGCATTGAAATTAGAAGTCACTGAATGGTTATTTATGTTACGGACAGGGAGGCTGAGAAGATAAGGAAGAGTGGTAAAGATATGATGCTGCTGCCGTTGCAGCTTACTGCTGCAACAGTCAACTTGCTACTGGTGTTAATCTTTGATGCTACGTTACAGTCTTTATTTTTTGAAACTAAAGGCTAACAGGGTGTGGTTGGAGCTGTGCACTGAGTACGAAGGCAGTTTTGTGGGAGTATGCAATTAGAGGTTGTTGACACGTAGAGCATAATCCCAAAAAATAAGTTAATCCAAAGAACCTTTAATTTTTGTTGTCACAAATCAAGAACATATCAATGCATTAGATATGCTTGATGTCAAATGAGAGCATGTATGTAAATGAGGCTCCCACATTTTGGCACCCAATATTTGTATTGTATTTCAATGTTTTTTTAGCCATTCAACTTATCTTAATGGCCTTTTTAGAAGTCATAAGTTTCTACAATCGCAAAGTCAGTACAACAGTTACGTTTAATACTTACCATCAACAATGTAATAACACATGTTTTTGTTTGCCATACCAGTAAAAGAATTTATAGAACATAAATATTATTAGATTCTTTTTTTGGCGGTTTTTGGAACAGCTTATTTTTATGCATTATGGACTTATTTTTATTTAAAAAGCTCATAGACTCATTTTTTTCTTGCTTATGAGCTTATGGGTTATTTAAGTCCATACGCTCAGCGCGACGGCCTAATAAATTCATAAGCCGAAAAAAGGGCTTACGAGCTTTTTCAAATTCAAATAAGCCCACAAGCCTACAAAATACTGAAGCTCTAAGCAACTGAAACCCTGATTTTGCAGTATGTTTATGGATAGGAGTTTTATGTATATCAGACAAGACAAGGAATATGTGGTCGGGTTGATACTTGAGAACATGGGTTTAAGCGGGACCATAGACATGGACACACTTGCTGAATTTACGACCATCCATTAGATCACTAAGTCTTATGAACAACTACTTTGGAAGTGTTGACGTTAGTAAATCACAAAAACAATTATATTCTTACTACCTTATTTGATATAAAACCTTTTGTAGATGAATCTGATACAAAACAAGCAAATCCAAAGTCCAAACACCATTTCCAAAATTACGTTTTTTAGCAACTTATAAGTAGTTTTAAGCAGAAACAATAAGTAATCCCAAACACCCCCTTAGACCGCTTCGCTTGATTGACGTGTGGTATTAAAGTATTAATGATTTCAGACACATGTTGACTCATCACTTTTAAGAATGACATGTTAACCTTATTTATGCTGATGTGTTTTCATGCACTGTGATCAGAAATTCATGAAGTCTGACCCGGTTGGAGGACTGTGAAAAACATGGAGGAAGGCGCCGTTTATGAAAAAGCCGATGTGTTCAAATTCGGGTAAGCATATGAAAAAATTGTTCTGCATTTATTTCTCTTTTGTTTTGGTAATTGAGCATTTTTTTTCCTCAATACTGGCATACTAAGTAAAACAAATTACTATTATCTTTTGTATAACTAGGATTGACTCAAATAACAAATATAACCTATCAATTCACTAGGCTATGTAACATGTGTGTATTTGTGTTATCTACTGTGATGGACTTGCCAACATATTCTTATTCTCAAACTTCCATGTGGCATAAAATTTAGAAATTTGTAACTTCATTTAAAGACTTTTTGAGCAACGCCTTTTAGGATGAAGCGGACTAAAGATGAATTGTGTCGCATAAATTGTTAAAGAACATATTGTTACTTTTTGTAAACCCACTCTACAAGAGTCAACTGAGTTAACTTAATGGCGTAAGTTACTTATATGTATGAGTGTCTTTTGTGCAATGGCTAGATAAAATTGTTACTCTGTTCAAATGGTTGATTGTATATCTCAATAGAAATGTAATCCCATCAACACTTATAATCTATTTGGACTATCATAAGTTAGTTAAGAACTATATGTGCCATACTAGAGATATTAACATTATAAACATTTATCCCGTTATTACAAAGATATAGTGATGTTATGATATTGCTTACGAGATACTTCATTCTTTGTTGTTATAGTGCCAGCAACTATTGGAGCAGCGACCGGTGCATGTGTGGAACTACTAGAGCAATGAAACGGGAATCACTTAGTGTCGTCTCTCAAATAGGATTACTACAAACTATAAGGTACCAGAAACAAAGGGACCTATTGTTTTGAGTGTTCGAACTAGGGGAGACGTGTTGGTAATTTTACAAGGGAACATGTATTATGTAACTTCTAACGAGGGTACTTACAGATTTTATAAGTTGAAAATATGCATTCGTTATTAGGACAAATCCCATTGTTAGGAGAAATATAGGTATTAGGAGCGATATATATGTTCATAGATTGAATACAAACAATATGCTATTTTTATACATTAAAGTACTATATATAGTGCAACAAATCTAAATGGAGTTGTAACATGTATACTTGCTAACTGAAGTGTCAAATTGCCGCTCCTAAATTATTGGAGTAACCAATGCACATTGGATTCAAATTTGTGATCTGTTAACATTAAACTGTTCAATAAAGTAGGACGTGTTTCCCCTTATTATTGTGAAAGCTACGCCGTTAAAAGTGATAGAAGATATATAGGAATTTGTATTCGGTTGTATCGGGTCAAAATACATTGCCTATTCGGGTTCGGGTCAACCCGCCTAACCCGAGTTACTTTTTTTAATTTTTACAACTCTTTTATTCAATTGAAAGCATAATTAAAATGTTTCATGCAAGAAACATTTGATTGAGGTCTTTACATATATTGCAGTTTTGAACAATTTTTTGAATGTGCACAGACATTCTTGAAAGGTCTATCAATAACGACGAATATTCGGAACGTGCAGGTTCTTAGCATACTGAGATGAAGAGTTGCACACATGAAAGCTCAAGAAATGAGAAAGAATATGTCTGAGTGCTGCTGGAACTGATGGTGAGGGGGTGTTTGGATTGGCTTTTTTTGAGCCCCATTTCTCCCAATTCCTATTGCGTAGGTTGGTGTGATGGGTGCCTGGAAGCATGAATGTAAAACGGATTTGTGTAAATGACAATTCTATCTTAAAAAGTCAATTTATTAGCTGCCCCTAATTCTATTTGCTTTCACTTAGAAAAGTCACCTTAAAGTCTTCTGGTTAATACAATAGTGTTTTCATATTTGCTTAGGTCTGAATTCGTCGATTTCAAACACCCGTAGCAAAGCGCGGGTTTATACCCTCGTATTATACATTTATTGGGCGTTTGACCAAGACACCAAATGCTACAAACTCTCTTTAATTATTTTTTAATTCCTAATCTATCGTAACTATATGGTAAAATATTGACACTCTTGTGTTTCACTACACAAATGATTAAAAAAATGGAGTTACTGTGACTCATACGCAGAAGAAAACATTAGTATACAGTACCACCGAACAATAATTTTTCTTAAAACCACACACTAATCTCTAAAAAGACACTAAATTGAAACTGAATGGAAAATCTATGAAGATTGTCCGTGATAATAACTTGATCGATGGTGGTTTTTCTGTTGTTGCTAATTGGAAACGAGGTCGGATTTCCTCATATGAAGGTTTGTATGTTTTCCTCAAATTTAATTTATAGTTTTAGGTTTTGAGTTTATTGATTTAGGGTTTTCATTCTTGATTAGAAGGTCAAACATACATGTTTGTTTTTTTATGTGGGTTTTGTTGTTTTGTTAGGGGGCGTTTGGATTAACTTGCAATGCATTGGATCATCATTGATGTGTGGGGGTTTGTGTAAGGGGGTGTTTGTTTCGGCTGCTTATGTTTCATAAGCTTATATAGCCGGCTTATGGTTTATTTGATTTATTGCTTATGTTACATAAGCTCGCTTTTTGTAGCTTATTCTGAAACTTTTCGGCTTATAAAAGCTTACTATGTCATAATGAACCTACATAAGCCTAAAAGCTTTAAAATAAGCCACACAAAGTGAGCTTATGAAACATAAGACCAAAAACCAAATAAGCCATAAGCCGGTAATATAAGAAGCCCAAAACCAAATAAGACATAAGCCGAAACAAACAACGCCTAAAAATTGGACTAATGAGCAATTATTAGGATGTGGTTTTAAAAAAGCTGAAACAAGCACCCCTTAAAAAGTGATTGACAAATGAATCATTTCAGGTGTAGAACCACTCATTTTCACTTTCATACTAGCGATAATAAGCATGTTAAATAGGTTGGAACTTGGTTATCAAATATGCTCTTGATAAAATGTCTTTAGGCAAGGCTTGATCCGAGGTGACAAAATGGGCAGGTTGGGTAATGGGTCGAACAATCAGTTTAACGATCCAAATGTATCAAAAATAACGTTACCGCCACGTAAAAAGTTAAACTACATCCAGTGGTATACGACAACTGATATACAGATGATCATGCTTTTCTGAGTTTATTGGAATTCTGATTGTATCAACGTATGTTATAGTTTTTTTAGGTTTCCCTAATTTAGGGTATATTATTTTATGCTTATGAATGAAATATCTTAGCATTTTTGTAAACTATTGTCATAATCTTGCGAGTTTGGATAAAATTGCTTAATTTCTCTTAAACGCTGATTTGAAGCGGATTACGCCTTTGAATAAGCAATCCCAAACACCCCGTAGGTGTTTTTTCTTTTCTGATTTTGTGTTGCTTTTTTTGGTTTGATTATCTGTGCAGACATGAATAGTGTGTTTCGGGTAACGGGAACATCAAGAAGCTCACATCAGGTTTAACACGAAGGGGACACCGTTTTGCGGGTCATCAGGTCGAACTATTAGTTTCTCATACCTCCATTTTTAGGAAGGGGACACAGCGGGAGTGACGTCGCCTATGGTTTATATTAGTATGTTATTTAGTTGGTTTGCGTGGCATGTTGAAGATCATGATTTTCATAGTATCAAATACATGCATATGGGAGCTGGGAAGGCGAGGTATGGTGTGCTGAGAGATGCGACTGTGGCGTTTGAGGATGCTGTGAGAGTTAACGGGTAAGGTGGTGCGACTAATCCTATTGGTGAGCTATGAATTTATCCAATGCATTTTTGTTGTTGTTGGTTATATGGTCTGTTTTAATTCGACATAGTTATGAGTATGAGTCTATAAGTATCACCATAATGACTCAAGATTTTTTTATCTATTTTGGCAGGTTTACAGGTAAATATTTGAGCCAAATGGAGCGTAAGTTCCAGAAATGGAAGTGTTTGTCTCCTGTTTGTCACAAAGAAAGGTGGTCCTTTACTTTTCATTTAATTAACATATTGTTAACTTTTACTACTTGAAAAATGATTATTAAGTTTCACGTCTTTAATTAGGTAAAAGATAAGGTTGATTGGTGTGTGTGGCTACTGCAAGGCCAGAGGGTCAAGAGGAAACCAGGAAATCTTATGTGCTGCTGTTGCTGCTACAGCGTGAGAAAACAACAAGATAAGACATAAACACATACCCATACGTAGACATCTGTATCATACTAGAAAGTTCATTTAGAGGATATCTAGCTAACAGGGCTGCATTTTAAGAGCATGTGATAAACCTCTATACTATTTGAAGTATTTAAGACAACCCATTCTCGCCTTACAGGTTCTTTTAGTAGACGGTGATGATTTTCAGAGAGGCCAATATAATCTGTTTGGATTGACAAGGGGAGGAACCTATACTTGCGAATAGACATATGAGCTATCATATTGAGGTGCGTCGACTGTATATTTTTAACTTTTATCAGTAAGTTTGATAAGTAACTATTCTTCAAGTACTTATTTAAGCAGAAAACACATATTTTGATGAGCCATTTAAATGCTTTTGTTAATATTACGAATTTTGTTTTGAGATTATATGGGGTGTTTGTTTAAGCTTAATTTGTGGTTCGTTTAAATTTCATAAGGCTGAATCATGCATATGGGATTCCATAGTTTTCAAGATCATGATATTCATAATGGTACCTCTAATATCCCCAAGTATCCTATAAGAATATGGTCATTTACCAACTCATTTCGGGTTTGGTAGATTCTTCGTTTGTTATGACTATCTACCACAAAGATAAGAGCCTGGGTATTTCGATAGTAATGTCTCCACATAGTCCGAATCTATAAACATATGAGCCCCAGTATTTAGCACCAGCAAAATAGTATAATTATTTTTTAAGCTGGGATGCATTTTATTTTGGTTTGATGTGGTAGATTGGACTTATTTAAATATTTATGTGTCGATTTAGCTTATGTATCTCTACGAGCTCAATCGGGTATATTCATAGTGATGATGACATCAAAAGAATCGAGTCAAATGGTTCAAAAATGGTCATACAGGTTGACAGGCTCATGGAGTGTAATTTTTTAATGCAAAAATCCTAGGAAGTAATCTGTTGCATTGCTCGGTGACACGTGATATATATAGATCAGTACGAGTAGACGTCTAGAAACCCGCTTGAGTAAGCAAATGATTAATGTAGGACGCGAAGACATGTCAAGCTTTATAAGTATTATTAAAGTGCAATTGTTGCCCTTAGAGTTTGTGGTTTATTCAATTAGCGTGCCTGACCTGTGACCGCACTAGGCGTTCAATTTTATTGATGTGTGATAGTGTCTATAGTTATATGGTTTATTCTAGGTCATTAGTTAGTTTTCATTATCGATTGACATGTGGATATTACATACGGTTAAGATTACTTGCTTTACAAATGACTTCTTCATGGAGTTGGTTTAATACATCACGATTAGAAGCGTTTGCAGGATTGTCTGTTATTACTTCTCATTAAATGTTTGAAGGAGTTGACGATATTTTGATGCACATTTTTTCTATTACTCTGTAGGTGACAACATTAGTGCCATAAGACACTAAAGTTAGAGTGGGAGCATGGCAGCTTCGATGCAATGCCATATACCAAATTGCAACATTTCCAGAAGCACCGCAGCCTCTTACTCAGAAGTGGTATTTCAGCAGAAAAGAAATAGAATATAAAACTCCATCAAGATCCGACGGCATTGATTGAAAACAGGAACATTAAAAGCCTAGATTTCAGGTCAGCAAGACGGCAACAGAAGTTGGAGTTGGAAAAGATGCGAATGAATTTTCAGAGGAATTTGGAGCTGCTGAAGAAGGTTGTTTTGGAATGGGTGCAGGCTGAGCTTGCGATAAAACGGGAGGAAGATGCCGAAGATGCTAATTCGTTTGACAATCTAAGTGGACAAGCAGGTAAATTTATATAAAAGTTTATTAGTTGCTATGTTTTACTTACTATTTTAGCTGGGAAAAAAGTTCATTGCTTTTAGTTTGATCACTATACGGATGCTTAGTCGGCTGCTTACGATGACTACTGATAGTTTTACTTTGACATTTGTATATGGCTGCGATAGTTGCAAAAAATATATTTTTGAACTTATAGAGTAGTACAAAACAAGGAAAGCTATTGTAGTATTTAAGTCAAGTGAGAATGATGCTAAAACATGGTTAGTTATGAGGGATATTAGTGATAAATACGCACCCAAATGTAAGTCGATATATGTACTCAAATGCCAGTTGTGTACAAGGTAGAGAGCCGATACAACCAACTGATTCAGTTAAAGCCACTAAACATGAACTTTTCTATAACTATATTCTGATATTAGTATCATCTAGCTTTAAGTCAATATTTAGACCCACTAATATTTTAGACACATGTTATTAATTTTGCTTTTGTGCCACTCGAGATACTCAGCCCATTGAATGAGCACCACAACTAGGGGTGTTATCGGGACGGGTTGTCGGGCTCATTCGAGTTTTGGTGTCCCAAATATTGACCCTAACCCGACCCTATAAAATATCGGTTATCAGGTTTCAGGTCAAAACGGGTCGGGTTGAATCGGGTTGGGTTGTCGGGTTGTGGCAAATTGGCAACTAAACTGTTAGATGCTGTTATTTACATCTCATTTGTAAAAAGTTAAATCTTGACAAATGTGATTATGTCAATTATAAATATATACTGATTGTCACTAACATATAACTAATTTTTTGCTTTATGTGATGTTTTTATATAGTTTTAGTTTGTGAAAATAGCTTCTGAGTTGAAGTCTTTAAACTTATATAAATTTGGAAGTTGAAAAACTAACAAGTTTGACACTTAAAATTGTATGTTTAAGAAAAATATGACACTACTGTTTTGTGTTCTCATTTAACTATGTATCTACAAAAATTTACCTTATAAGTACGATGTAATATCAATGATCAGGTATTGAAAAATGAGATTGTAAAGTTTGATCAGTGAAAAAATGAGGATGTAAAGTTTGATTAGTGGAATATCTAGCGTCAATTGAGTATTTCAAGTAAAGTTACATCTCATATACATATCCGGCTAGAATTCTATAAGAGTGATGACTGATGATGGTTTTAAGGTTAGTGGGTTGGTCGGTTGACCCGATAGACCCGATAAGCCGAGTTGGACCCTTATGACACCCTTAACCACAGCACATAAACACTCACAAGTCATGTGCTTATTGCACGTATCATTGTAATAACAAAACCCATGAAATAATAACCTATTTTAATATTGTTTAACAATCATTTATCCTTAACTAAATATCTTATATATAACTATAGGCAGGAGCTTCCTATGACATCGAAAAGAGACCGGAAACGAAAAAGGATTTTGTTTTGCAAGGAGATGTAATCAGGTGAAAGAAATGATGCAAGGAGGATTGAGGCTGAGAATGGAAGTGCTAAAAGTGATACATTTGTGAAGTAATTATAGTTTTTGAGGAACTATGTATTGATTGTCTAATGGTTTTGATCAATGTTTTGAAACCCGGTTCGACCCGGCCGGGTCAACCGGTTGAACCGGTTCCGGTCGAAAAAACGGGTCAAATTAAACCGGGTTTCATATTTTCGAAACCCGGTTTGACCCGCCGGGTTTAAGCTGACCCGGGTCAACCCGGTTCTCGAGACCCGGTTTGACCCGGCCGGGTTTTCGTTTTTTCATGTTTTTTATAAATAAAGTAAGTTTTTTATATATATTTGCAACGTAATATTATTTGTTACATGTTATATTTTGTAGTAAATCGTTTTTAGGCTAAATATAAGGTATATTCATAATTTATATATATAATTTTTTGTATTATTGCAAATATTATTATTTTTTATTTTTTTTTAAAAACCGGGTTGACCCGGCGGGCCAACCGGTTGAACCGGTAACCCGGTGACTCGACCGGGTCGATTAGAGACCCGGGTTTCAAAACATTGGTTTTGATGATTTCAGATGTATGTATATAGAGGTAGTGAATGGCAAAGAAAATGGTCACTTAATAATACATGACATATACATCATGTGACTGCATGCTTACTTTTGGTAAAAAGATCAGGCATGTAAGAAAATCATTGTTGATGCTTTGTTTGAGTTGGTTGTCTATTGCTTATAGAAACACTTGCAATCACTTCGCAGCGAAGAGTGAGTTTCTAAAACTTGTTAAAATAAGAGTGTCCAAATAATTACAGTATTAAAAGATACCGGAATTTGTGTCACCTGTGTGCTTCACATGTGTTGATATTTTCCTACCTAGCAACTCTATATATACAAATATATATCATTGTTTAGTGGAGATAGTACCATCAATATATGAAAGCATAGAGACCAATATTTTTCTATAACATCTTAGAAAATGGGAAGAGCACCTTGTTGCGAAAAGGTAGGGCTTAAGAAGCGAAAAGGTAGGGCTTGTGGTGGGTTATGTGGAATTTTCGGAATAAGATTTTATTTGATACGAAGATTCCGGAAAAGGTCTTGATCTTTGATAATTTAGTCTCTAGCTCTTTTTATTGGTTTAAATATCGATGTAAAGCATCGATCAAATGGGACGATTGGCTTAAAAACCCTTATATTGTTTGTTGTTGATCTAGCTCCTTGCTAGTGTTTAATAAAATTGCCGTTCAAAAAAAAAAAAAGGGAAAATGGAAAGTTGCAGGTATTGTTTTCATAATTATGCCACATGACATGCATGCAAATCAATTTACCTAAGTGGATTAAGTGGTATTGTAACCAGTGTAACTTTTTGTCCACTGCAATTTAAATCTCCTAGCATATCTTGCTAGGGTTTCATAATTCATATACATACGCGATTCATAAAAAGACTTTATTGACTAATATTGTCTCTTAATTTGTGCAACTTTTGTAAGAATTGTCAAGGTGTGGGAAAAGTTGTAGGCTGAGATGGATAAACTACTTGAGAGATGATTTGAAAAGAGGTAATATCAGTGTAGAAGAGGATGAAATGATTGTCAAATTACATAAAGTTTTGGGAAACAGGTGTGTTAACTTCATTCTTAATATACAATTTACCATGCACGTGTTTGTTTAAAAAGATGTGTCTACTACTCTACTGTCTAGTTCAAGTCGTTGTATTTGGCTCGAATGTTAAAAATGTTTTCATGTATCGTAAGTGTGATCAACCAAAAGTTCAAAAAAAAAATATGCATGATTCCGGCCGCCATACAGGAAATGGCACTCTTATGTTGTTGATGTATGTAGTAAATACGGTTAAGAAACAGATTTTCTACAACGTTAACGTCAATGGAGATGATAAAATTTTCGTAACTTTTTCCTTAAAGATTTGTCGGTGTTGAAAAGTATGCCACCAAAATTCGACTCAATATTTGTCATAGACCCAATGAACCAATCCTAGCCACTTATTTTTTCATTAAAAATAAAAAACTCACTTTCCACCTCTTTTTTAAAAATTAAATATCTCACACACTGTTAATCGTTACGCAAAACAAAACATATCATCGCGACGAGAATTAAATTATCTTTCTATAGAGGGGCGACACTATGTACTTTCGACGAACTTTTTTTATGATTTTATGAAGTCATATACGATTTTATGAAATCATATATGATTTTATGAAATCATATATGATTCGTTATACGAATCATATATGATTTTCGCAATTCGTGACTGAAACAAAATTGGAAAAAAAATCGTTAGAATCACAAATCATATATGATTTTATGAAATCATATATGATTCGTTATACGAATCATATATAATTTTCGCAATTCGTGACTGAAAAAAAAATCGAAAAAAAGTTCATCGAAAGTATATCGTGTCACCCGTCTACTGAAAGATAAAAAAATACTCGTCACGATGGTGTATTTTTTGTCGTGTGACGATTTACCGTTTGTAAGATATTTTATTTTTAAAAAAGAGGTGAAAAGTGGGTTTTTTATTTTTGATGAAAAAATAGATAGTTGAGATTGATTCATCAGATCTGTGACAAATAATGAGTCTATGTTGATCTTAACTCTGAAAAGTATTGGAATGCCAATATGTTGTGAAAGGGAATTACTAGAAGTATATTTTCTTTCCATTTTAGTTATAAAACAGATAGGAAAGACAAAACAATCAATTAACTTGTTGAATTATTTGTATAGGTGGTCCATAATAGCCAGCCATTTACCTGGTCGAACCGACAATGAGATAAAGAACCATTGGAAAACTCGACTAAGTCGACAACTATATAATTTTATTAGGAACAAAAACGACGAAACAAAAATATCAATCGACATAGCCACAGTGGTCAAACCAAAGAAACAAAGAGTTGGTCGTGTAAGCCGTAGTGTCGCGAAAAAGTATAACAAGCATAGGGTTGTAGAAGATAACAAGTCAGCCACGTCTACAAAATTAGTGGACAGGCAAGTCGACCAGGATGTGGGATTACAAGATGCTGATGAGCTCGAGTGTTTATCTTCCTTAGACTTCCAGGATGATCTTAATGAGCTCGGATCAAACCCTATAGGGTTCCAAGATGTGAATGAGCTCGTTTGGAACCCGTTCCAAGCTGATGAGTTAGAACCAAGCACATTTCTGCTCCAAGATGATCATGAGCTCGGATTGAACACGCTAACGATCCAAGATGATGAATTGATCGACACGGAACATTTTCTACACGGTGACGATTTAAGCAAACATGACGTGGATCAGATGGAAAAACTATTGGTAGAAAGTGATGTTGTCAAGAACAATGAAAGAAATGCTTATGACGAGAACTTTTGCTTAAATTCATCAACAACGATGCCGTTTTGTTTTGACGAGAATGATTCCGATATGGAGCTCGGCTTCAAAGGGTTTAATATACGTGACACAGAAGATGCTCATATGTTTGTTTGGCCGTGGGAAGGTGTTAATCCTTAATTAGTTGTTAATATTAGATGGATCAGGCTCTATAGGTCCATTAGGTTTTCCAGGTTATGTAACCTCTATATATTGTCTCAATAAATATTACTCTTATAACTTATAGGTTTTATCATTGTCTAACATGGTATCGGAGCGGGTCTGATCCTTAGATTTATATGGCTAAGTTGAGCCGCTTCTCTTAAACCACCCCGTCAAACCCTAATAGCCACCATTCACCTGTAATAAAAAATAATTATAAAAAAAAACCTTTCAAACTCTCCACAACTATCAAACACCAATCCAATAAATAATTAAAAAAAACCCCTAGATACCCATCTTGTTGCGTCTTTGAATCGTAAATCCGAAGTTAATTTGTTATCCAATCTAGTGACTATTAATAAGTCTAGTTCAGGCGCCGATATTAAAAAAAATTCTTCATTGATAAGCTTGGAGGTGTTGCAAATAAATATTATAAAAGTAAACTGCAAAAATCATCTCTATAATATGTAGTTTGTGACACTAATCATCCTTAGCTGATACTATTGGCACTAATCATCATTGAGTGGCAAATGTCAGACAAAAATCATCCTTATTAGGGATGATTTTTGCAAAATGTTTAACAAAAAAAGTTTTGCAAAAACCATCCCTCTAGGGATGATTTTTGCCGAATGTTTCACCGCTCAAAGATGATTAGTGCCAATAGTATCGACTAGGGATGATTAGTGCCACAAACTACAAACCACAGAGATGATTTTTACAGTTTACTTATATTATAACCTACAGGTTTTATCATTGTCTAATAGTTAATACCTCCATTTGACAACTAGATTTCCCTCCTAGAGTTTTATGGCCAGAATCGCGCTTTATGCTTACATATGTTTTAATAAATTTATAATTTTAATTTCACCCATTAATCATGGACTTTAATTATTATTATTTTTTTAAATTAAATTAATACACGTTTTAAACTAGTCATAATAATGTCTATCTCAGTCCCAAAATTATTGTCGTTAGAAAAAAATACACAATTTAAAAAAATGCATTTAATACTGTTTTGTATTTTGCAAAAGTAAAAAAAAGGACAGTTTTACCCTTTAACAATTATTTAATGTATTCTTATAGTTTTGTAAATAACAATTTTGATTAAAGTTAATATAGTAAATTTAAGCAATTTCAAATACTATATGTAATAGTGGACAATTAATTAGAAACAAACAAATTAAAAAAGAAAAGATAGACAATAAAATTAATACGAAGTGAGTACAATATTTATAAAAAAAGTTGGGAGGCGCATTTAGTGAAGATGTGTGTGCTTCAAAAGCGTTGTTAATTTTTTTTTATTGTGATAGAACATGACCGGTCATGTTTATAACAACTTGAGAAGATCTTAATCTTCTATAATATCAGTGAGATTTAAGGTAAGACTACGGTCACAAACTCACCACATTCACATCGATGGCACATCATTATAAACACGTAACTAAACTCATCACCTTTTACTCACTATGGTCACCATTTAACCTACAATCAAACCAATTTTTTTAATATATTTAATTAAAAAACTAAATTAAACTTTTTATTCAAAATTAAAAACATAACATTCAAAATTAAAAACATCATACATATTAAAAAAAACTTAAGTTAAACTTCATGGGAAGGTGTTCGATCAAATCGGAGCGAAGGTTTCGATGTGTGAATGCCATTTTGATTTACTTGATAACTTGTAATGTTTTTTTTTGTATTTGTGTCTAATTGTGTTAAGTGTGCGTCACTGATAAATGTTTAATTGTATATATAAATTACCCAGGATTTCGCCAATAAAAGCCAAAAAAATGCCAAAAGATGGAAATATGTGTGCTTTTGTGTCATAATGTGCAGGAAAGGATATCAAAGTCAAAAAGAGCAAAAACGAGCAAAAACCGACAAGAAACGGAAAAGACAAGTACAAGAGAAAGATTTGAAGCTAAGACCGTGGTCGAGAAAAGACA
>BQNB010042403.1:41018-46145 GCA_026074375.1 Tanacetum coccineum | reverse complement strand
TTTTTCTAGCACATGCCATACGCTTTATTTGAATTTTTCTTTTGATTTATCATTTTTGTGTGTTCTGGCAATTCTTTTTCGAACACTCTTTTGATTTGCTTTTTCGCATATGGATTTAGTTCTCTCTGTCTGTTTTTGACTATCCTCACAAGAAATTATTTGTGACATGATACTCTTTCAAAAAAGATGAAGATTTCTCTTTTGATTCTAATCAAGTCACTTTTATGAAAAATTAAACAGAAATCATACATCTTCTTAAAATCATTTTTATGAAAAAGCCATTTTGACACTAACAGATTTTGAGAACTTTTTTCAGAAATAATGTGACAAAAACTTTTCGTATAACATAGAATCATTCAATCACAAATCCTCAACTGAATGGTCACTAAGTCACTCCTCATTCTGTTCATTGCAGAAAACGGTCAAAACCGGACATGACTTAGACCACTTAAACAATTATGAATAGACTTATTTGACTCATAGCTTAGAATGCATTAAAACTTGTTTCCTTTTGCACAATCATTTGATGTTTTGAAAAACACATGAAAGACTGATCGTTTTGTTCCGCAGACATTCAATCATTAATCATCATAAGCATTTACTTATCTACAAATCTCATTTTATTAATTTTGACTTTTTGACTTACCGAGTTTGACTTTTTGACGTTTTTTGAATTTGACAAATAGTGACTGATTAAAAAAATCAAACTCGATCTATTTAAGTTTTATTAAACTTCAAAAATAATACAGTCAAAGCAAACTCGATAAACACCACTCTTTTCGAGTTTCATTTTTAGCATCAAATTTATTATGTAGAACCATTTCTAAACTATTTTTCACATATTTCCATCTAATCATTGATTATTATAGTCCTAGATTCTAATCATTTATCACAAACTCGATAAATATCAAACTCGGTAATCATCAAATCTTATCGAGTTTAAACTTGATAAGTCAAAACAGTTTATAACTGATTCCATATGCATATCCACTTACGTTTGAGCAAGAAAAATAATTGTAGTCGTTATAATGAACTCGGAAAATATTTCTTGAATTTTCTTCTCAAACTCGGTTAATGGACTCGGTGAAAATAAAAAGTAAAAATAAACATTTTCCTCCTTATATAGTAACCGAATATCAAAGTTTGAGGAATGACAGTTTCAGCCCCTGTAGTTTTCCTTTTTTGATTTATCTCATTTATTTTCTGAATTTTGATTTGAATTTTCAAAAACTCCCCCTCGAGTAATGATGAATTTTCAAAAACTCCCATTTGGAATGAAATCATGCTAAACACTTAGTCCGAAAAATGAAGATTTTTGTTTTTTAAAGTCCAATTTAAATTTCTAAAATAAAAACTCCCCCTCCGATTATGATCCTGTATTTTCAATCGAATTTTTTTTTATAAAAATTAGGAGTCATTAATCTGATCATGTGATCTTTAAATTATGTGTTTTTTTTAAATATGACAAAAAAATTTATATATATTTGAAGTTTTGCAATTTTTGTTTTGTTTTTGGAAAATTTATTTACATGTTTTTGATGTATGATCTTTTCATGAAGATAACTTTGTCAGACATTCCAACTGAGTTGGAGTCATACATCTCATACCAATGCGATGAACCAAATACTCAAAGCGTTCTTTAGGAAGAGCTTTAGTAAATAGATCCGCAAGTTGGTATTCTATGCTGACAAAGTAAAGTTCCACAGTACCCTTCTCAACATGTTCCTTAATAAAATGATACCGAATGTCTATGTGCTTTGTCTTTGAATGCTGAACCGGATTGCATGAGATAGCAATGGCACTCTTGGAATCATAATACATCGGAATCCGGTTGTACTTGTATCCATAGTCTAGCAGTTGTGTACGCATCCAAATGACTTGTGCACAGCAGGCAGACAAGGAAACATATTCAGCCTCAGCAGTAGACATTGCAGTACAATCTTGTTTCTTTGAACTCCAGCTCACGAGCTTTTCACCTAGAAATTGCAATCCTCCTGATGTGCTTTTACAGTCATCTTTACATCCTGCATGGTCCGCATCTGAATATGCAATTAGTTCAAATCCAAAATCTTTCGGATACCATAGTCCCATGTTATAGGATTGTCTTAGGTATCAAAAGATCCGTTTAACCTCTTTGAGGTGTTTGACCGTAGGACGTGCTTGATATCAAGCACATACAAAAGTAGCAAAAGCAATGTCTGGTCGACTCGTTGTTCAATTAGGAAAGAAGATAATTTGGCATACCATGCACGAGGTGCTTGCTTAAGACCGTATAGAGCTTTTTTTTAGCCTGTAGACGTGATCTGGGAATTCTGGATCAATAAACCCTTCAGGTTGGCTGACATAAACCTCCTCTTTCAATGGACCATTGAGAAAAGCCGTTTTGACGTCCATTTGGAAGATGGTGATATTCTTATGAGCAGCATAAGCAATAAACATCTAAACGACCTCAAGGTGAGCAACAGGAGCAAATGACTCTTCAAAATCAATTCCTTCTTCCTGCCTGTATCCTTTTGCCACAAGACGAGTTTTGTTTCGAACCACAATATTTTCAGCATCACACTTATTCTTCCAGAGCCATTTGAGAGCAATAATATTCTTTCCTTCTGGACGTGGAACGAGTTCCCAAACTTGTAGTCTCTCAAATTGATTCAACTCATCTTGCATGGACTCAATCCAACTGTGATCTGTCATAGCCTCTTTGATATTCTTTGGTTCAATAGAGCTGATGGTTAATGCATACATGCAAACCTCAGAATCTGTTTGAAGCCTTTGACGAGTCATTACAGGTTTGGATATAGTCTCCAATAAACTTGGTCCTAAGGATGATCCTATTATCCAAATGTGAGTTGAGGGTTTGTACTTGTGGAAATTCCTGGGCACATTTGATGGTTTCTAAAGCTGCCGAAGAGATTTAAATTTCCTCATGACTTGAAGTATTATATGGAACAAAATCCAGGTTGCCATTAAAATCAGCAGGATCTTCTTGATTGACTTCATCAGCGTTTGTCAAAGAAATTGGAGAAGTTTGTTCGTCAGATGTAGTTTCAATAGGAGGAGCCTCATGTTCTTCAACAATGATCGAAGATGTGAAAGATGAATCTTCATGAAATTGATTTGGTTGTGCAGCGGAATTGATGAGTGTATCAAAAGACCTTTTCTCCAAATATTCTTCAAACATTGGACTGGAATTTTTTTCTAAATCTTCTTTGAATGGATTATTCATTGTGTCTGCTGATGAAGTATTATGGAGCACGGGTTCTAAACAAATCATGTCAGAATCCAAGCTTGTAAGCTCGTCAAACTTGACCAATTAATGTGTTTCCATATTTTTTGAGTGCGATGGTTATAGATTTCCGAAAACCCTCTGATGTTTCCGAATAAACCAATAAAAACCCCAAAGTCTCTTTTTGGTTTCATTTTTCCAAGATTCATCTCGGTCATTTGTTGGCTTAACACAATGAGCCAAACACATAAAAATACTCAACATTCGGCTTTCGTCCGCGTAATAGTTCATAAGGTGTTTTGTTATGTTGTGTATGAATGATTGATCGATTTTGAGTAAAACAAGCTGTAGCCACCACTTCAGCCCAAATAAATTCAGGTAATCGAGAAAAGATAAGCATTGGTTCTAAGCCATGCCTCAACAAGATACAAATTACGTCTTTCAACCACTCCATTTTGCTGAGGCGTACGAGCAGTTGAAAATTGTTGCATGATGCCTAACTTTCATAATTGTAGCATAAGAGTTGCATTTTTGAATTCCAGTACATTGTCAGTACGAATCTTGCAAACTTTGGCTTTATAATTCAGTTGAGCTTGAGCAATGAATTTCTTTATAATCTCTGGAGTTTCGTCTTTCGAATGAAGAAAGTAAACCCATGTATATCGAGAAAAATCATCCACTATCACAAGAATATACTTCTTTCCATTGATCGAAGCTACCCTCATTGGACCGCATAAATCCATATGAAGTAATTCCAATTTGGAGTATCACTGGAACCAATTTGGGTGGATTGAGAAGCTACGTGCTTGTTTTGCCTCTTTCCACAAGCAAAACAAAAGGTGATCCTTTCCAATATTGAACTTTGGAAGACCATCAACCAAGTCAAGTCTGGTAAGATCGTTTATGGTTCCAAAATTAAGATGTGAGAGTCGACGGTGCCATAACCATGACTTTGTCGAAGTTGCTTTGGACATCAAACAAACAGGAGAAGAAGCAGCCATGTCAGAAATGGAGATAGTATACAAATTAGATTTGCGTCCTCCTGTGAGCAAATCATCTCCTTCCAGATTTTGCACATAACATGTCTTGGAACGAAAAGCTACTTCTAAATCACCATCACAAAATTGCCCAAAGCTAAAGAGATTATGTCCAAGACCTGCAACATAATATACATGATAAATAGTGATGCTGCCCTGTATATAATTGCCATAGCCTGTGATTGCTGCAAAATTATCATTTCCAAAGCGAACGGTGCCCATTAATTTCTCAATGAAATTTCTCAGTAGTGATCGGTTACCCGTCATATGCTTTTGACAATCCACTGACCCAACCAATCCACAGCACGATCTGACTACTTGCAACATAAGAAGGACAACACAATTGACAAGTGGGCAATTTGACTACCCATTTCTTAACAGAACCCGATGGTTTCTTAGATGAACGACTATTATGAACATTCAAAGTTGTGTTAACGGGAGACCAAACAACATTTGGTTGTAATTCAACCTACTTTTGCCAAATTCGACTTGTTTAAATTTTATTCTTCATGTATATGCTTAAAGAGTTATCTCTCAAATTTTGTTTCTTTGTCTTAGAAGCACTAGAGACCTTATGTTTAGCTTTTGAGGCACTTCCTACATCAATCTTAGGTTTGAAGACTACAGAAGTAGTATCTAAAGACTTAGATTGTGTTAATTTCTTAGAAAACCTAGTCTTAAGAACTACATAAGTAGTGTCTGAAGATGTTGGTGTTCTAGAATTAGTGGACAAGGCTCTATGATTATTCGAATGCACATTCAAATTATATTTAGCAACACATTTATCATGACATGGAATAAGCACATTCTGCATACAAGAAACACATAACAGAGTTTTTGCTTTAGCAGCGTTTGCAACATTAA
>BQNB010042403.1:3518-36018 GCA_026074375.1 Tanacetum coccineum | reverse complement strand
TCCCCTCTTTTCTATCTTTAGATTTTTGACACGCCAACTTTTACTAAAATATAACCCGACAACCGTGGCTCGGGATTACACTACCGAGACCATTTTTATTTTCCGTTACATTTTTCTTGGTTTAAAATATTTAATAAAATGTGTATATTTTAAAACACGAACCCGGCTCAAGACAAGGAACAAAATGACGACATTCATAAAAATAATAAATTTACGATCTTAAAAATAATAACGAGATGCGTCGAAATTTTTTACGTTGCTTAAAACGTTTAATGAACACGTGGTCAAACGTCGACTCGCGAAACGTCAAAAATAAATATTTTTGAACTTCTGTTCGTAATAAAATACGAAAATAATTATTTATGACAAATAAAAATTTAAATGTCGACGTTCGCTCACACGAATTTATAAAATAATAATTATGACGTCGAATTCGCGATCGTCATACGCGTCGTGAAACTCGGGTTGGTACATTACACCCACCTTAAAGGAGCGCCATCTCGGTGCTCGGTCCTTCTTACTCGTCTCATCATTTGTTCTTGACATGATGGCTTCTCGTCATCACGCAGACTCCTACGTTCTTTCAAAATAAATATGCGATACAATATTCGCTCCGACTATTCTGGATGGAAAGTCAACAAAACTAGCGGTAAATTATACCCACAAAATCAAAACAAAATCATAGTAGCTCTTATCAAAAGAGGGAAAAACAAGTCGTGAAAATATATTCGAAAAAACCAAATCACGTCGTTCTAACTTTTATAGTCGCGTTCTTCATAAGGGACAATATACGTCACGGAATATATCCGATGAAAATAATTATTACGTCGTTCTCCCGAGAAATTTTCTAAAATGGATGATCGATCCAAACTTAGTTGGGGATCATATAAACAACAAAACCAAGCGCACCTCGCTTATCAAAACCAAGGCTGAAACTTACGTCGTTAATTAAAATCAAAGTATATGTCGCACTCAAGTACGGAATTATACCAATATTCAAAACCGAGAATATGCTTCGTTACCAAAAATCCAAAACATATGTCGCTAACTAAAACCAAGATAGACGTCAATAATCAAATTCGATATATATATTTATATCATTATCCAAATCAAAATACTCATCATTATTCAAAACCAAAATACACATGTCGCCCTTCCGGTCTCATTCAATAATGCCTCACCGGTTGCGAAAAATAATCCGAAACACATTAGATCTCCTAATCATCTTACAATATTGCCCACATAATCACATAAGTACCTATTGTACGCTCGCCATCTTTTACATGATGACTCGATGAATTGGCCTCATACTAAGGCATTCATCACGCCCGCTCTCAACCAAGCATTGGCGACTATTATTACATATCGTATTCGCTTTCCTTTGAAGCTTTTGGCATAATTATTCATTCTAACACTTAGGTTTATACCCCTCCGGTCACATTTTCCTCATCGTACCGAGCTTGCCACAAAGTCAAGCCACCTCGACGATAATTCCAACATAAACACGGCTAATTCTAATTAGTCTACACTCACTCTCATGGGTACTTCAAGCCACAATCGTCAACAAGACTTTCGGCGATGTCCACCCACCGTATCACGTCCTAAATTCTCACTTGGGCGATTATACCCATTCACTTACAACCTAAGCCGCATCACTGGCCACGAAAAAGTGACATGAACGCTCACTACCATTTAAAGCACATAGCACATAGGGCACATATTCCACATAATTCGGCGGTGACAATCCCGCTACAACACATAATGTCAAATGACAGATCAAAATCAATTAAGAAAACAACGAGCATCATGGACTTATTGCTCGTTCGACGAAAATCAAAAATTTCAACGTTTCTTCGTGGCGACTAGCATCGTTGGCTTGGTCCCATCTCATCGCGTAGCATCATTAATGAATCAAATCATCAAGTCGAAATACTCACACTCCTAATTCAATACCGCTCGACTTAAGACGTTGGCTATTTCGGTTGTTCCTCCAGTAATGGAAACGGACGTTACCATTTAGCTAGAATCTCAATCAATTCGCCACTCTTTACGCCTTTGGGTCGTCGAATATTCCAAATTCTCAATTCACGATTTCGTTGGGACACGACCCGAGTTGTACAATACTTCCCGGATAAAAATATACAAATTGTGTTTTATTTTGTGAGATTTCTACCTTATATTTCTCTTGGTTGAGAAGTATTTTGGCAAAGAATTCTTACGAGATTAATACTATATTGGTATATAAATTTGACTACACCAAATTTTGGCGCCGTTGCCAAAATTAACTCCTATTTCTCACCAACGGACTACCAAAAAGAGGTGTTTTTTCCAAACTTAAGCTTCTTTTGAGCTTTTCTTGTAAGCAAAAATTTAAAATTTCTCACTTTTTCAAAAAGGGTAATTCAAAAAGATTCAAACAAGGTTGCGTGAAATGCAAGTCAATCTATTCGAAGATACCTTCCCCAAACTTAAATGAAACTTGTCCTCAAAGTTTAAAAATAAGGGTCAAAAGGATCTTAACAAAAAAATCTAAGGTCTTGTCCAAAAAAGAATAAGATTGTTAGTTCGATAAAGAACAAGTGATAAGAGATTAGATTTTTCCTTATTTATGAAAAGAAGATTGAGACCAACTGATGGAAATTGTATGAAATTGCTTTGTCCCCCTTCCACAATATTGAACCATGAAGCTTCCAAAATCCGGAAAACCTAGACAAAACAAACAACCAACAAGAGACGAAAAAGAACAAGCTTCCTCTCTTCTTTACATTGTTAGCTCAAAAGACATCTCTAAAACGGCTTAGTTTTTGTTAACCGAGTACAAGCTATACTCGCCCCCGAATTAATTTGTCCTTGGGGAAGCAAAGAAAATAGAAAGAAAAATTGAAAGAAGATAAAAAGAATAACAATGGGGTCCTCGCCAACGAAGCGATGTTTATTATAAGTCCCCCTTCGCTGACTCATTCCCCCAAACTAGGTTTCTTAAGGTGGATAATAGCAATGGTGAAGAAAATCTAAGAGGTGACAACCTCCCCAAACTAGAGATGAAAGATATACCAAAACATTTTTGATTCCGGGTTCAACAAACTTTTTAGAAAAGATTTTCATTGAAAATGTGAACCCGAAAAATGCTTTAGTAACCATGAAAGTTTCAATTAAGGGTGGTGGGTAGGGTCAAAAACATCAAGAGTCAAAAGAGCTGTAGATGGAGCTAAACTCCTTTTGAACTCTTATCCTTAAAAGATCAATATCAAAAATACCCGATTTAAAAACTTATCTTCACTCCCCGTGAGTAAGATGCGGTAAACCTCCGTGGAATAGGTGACTAATGTGTAAAAATGATCGGGTAGTGAATTTGAAGGTATCTTCCTCTTCATCTGAAACAACATTTTCACCTATACCCGGGTAAGAAAGTTCACTAGTGTTAATTTCATGATCAAAAACCTATTAAACCTCATCCATCACGGGCTCGTATCAAAAGTAATTGACTGTACTCGGGAAGAAATCAATCGAGTGCATCAAAAGGGGTAAATCATCAATGGACGTAGTGTCCTCCCCTGAGTCACGGTCACTCTCGATACCCCGTGTTATCGAGTTATCCGAAAAACTAAGCAAATCCGCCTCCTCTAAAGACAAATCAATATCCACAACGGGGATAGTAGAGGAGGGGTAATTTGTTGGAGAAATCGGAATAGGAGGAGAAATCGGAATAGGAGGAGAGAGACTAAAAGCGTTAATCTTTTCAATTAAAAGATAACTCTCGACTAATTTCTCCCGAAGAGGAATGTCAACGATCTTAGAAATGTCGAGATCAATCTCTCCTCCTTCCTCCTCAATATCAACACAATCATAAAAATCATCATCATAATCGTCATCTTCGTCGGTATCATCATCATCGACACAAACTTCAACGATTTCTGGAGAAAGTGGAGCAAGATGAGCAAGTCTACTTGTGGACTTCTCGTAATAGGAATCATCGATGTCGAACAAATTACACTCCCCCAAACTAAAGTCATCGGACTCACTTGGGTTTGAAACAAGGGTCTCAACACTAATCGCCTCCGTTTCCGGAGTAATGTTGATATGCTCGTCTCCCATTATGAGTGAATCCTTAGGCTCTACGTTTTGCGAAACGGGAGTGTGAATCGTATTCGGATGAACAGCATAAAATCCCAAATTATCGTCATCATCGTCATCACAAGTAACAGAAAGCATGTAACGACAGGCAGCAGCATACTTTTCATCTTCGTAAGCTTTCTCCTTTTTTCGAACTTCACTTCCCCATATATTAAAATCTTGCTTAAGTTTTTGAATTCTAATTTCACAATCTCTCTCATATTCTTCATCAATCTCCTCGCCTCGAAATCTTTTATAACCCAAATCATTTATTATTTCCTTAATCTCTCTATCGCCATGTTGTGTCATGTATCATTTCCCATCGATACCATATCCTCTATTATCTTTCTTTGATCTTCCCTGGAATTTGGTTAGAAATGTCCTTTGCCTTAATGGTTGAAATTCATTAAGGATTTGTAAATCCTTAAGAAACTTTTGCAACAATGCTTGCAAATACTCAGGGTTGAGTTGCTCCTCTTTCCACAACTTGGCTTGATTTTCAAAAATTTCACCTCCGCAGCAATAAACTTGATGCTCTTTTCATTATGAGGTATATGATCATACTTCATCAAGAAGCTTTGCATAGATTCTATAAGGTCCGCTTGAGCATGTAGCATTTCCATACTTGCTACCGGAGGAATCTGATAAGCATCGGAAAACTGTGGGGGTTGAAATTGGTCAAAGCCAGGAGAATGAGAATAAAAATACTCTTGGTTCATCGGCTGACATTGGTAAGTCTCATGAGGACCCCCACAGCTTTCACAACAAAGATATTGTTGTGGAAAAGTTTGTAAATCATGTGGGAAACAATCAGAATTTTGATTATAGCACGGTTCCGGCTCAGAAATGATCGGATCTTTTGGTGGACAATTGTAACCGAAATGAGCACCTTTTCCACAAAATTCACAAATGCATTTTTGACAAAAAATCCCATTTAATGAATCACCGCACTCATAACAACAATTATGATCGATTTGTGGAGGATCTTGTGAAATATTCACACCGGGGTCTTGATCAACAACGCTTGGCTCTCGAAGAGCATTAACAACGTTGGTATTGTCATTGGATGACTCGGGAGTATCTTGAAAATTTTTGTGAAGACTCCATTAATCAACACAATATGCAAACAAATCTTTTTCGAATTTCGTACGTATAAGAGTACATCCATGACAATACGGACCATCGACTGGGGTTCCACAAACCGCACAATGCTGAAAAGAATCGGACACAGGAACAATGATTTGGTCTTTGAGATTTCCTATCGAACAACACTCTTTAGTGTACCAACTTCCGCAAGTTGAACACTCTTTGATTGAATAACGGGATTTTGAACGATTAAGCGCCATAAGAATTAACGTTGTGTAGAGGATACAGAAAATGAGAATTTAAACAAAATTAGAGGAATAATAAGAATATTTTTAGCTATTTGAATAATTCAAACGAGAATTTAGATTGAGAAGATTCTTTTTTAGGGGGGAATTAAATTTTTAGTATTTATTAAGAATGAAAACAAAAATTTTTTGGTAATCGTTTATTACAAGCTTCACGATAAGTCTCTAAGAATACGCACAATGAGCCGTAAAAGCTTAGCGAGCCCGCAAAGACTGCTTAGAGAATAGCTGATCACTTTTCCTTAAACTCACCTAATAGTTTGTAAATTAAAGGTCCTCGTACCTCGCAATAACTTTCAACGATTTGTTTTGTTTGTTAATTGGAATGGTTTTAGATGATAGCTAGTATCCAAATGTTTATTATATTTTTTACTTAATTCGATAGGAATCGAATTAATGAACTTTTTATATTTTTATAGAAAAATAGCAAAATAACTTCCAATGGAAGGATCTTCAAAACTCTACTTCGACGAATACTCTTCAACAATCGTTCACGACTTCCCCGGCAACGGCGCCAAAATTTGGTTGGAGAAAAACAAATTTAATATACGTAAAGAGTTATTAAATCCCGTAAGAATCCTTTCCAAAATACTTCTCAACCAAGAGAAATATAAGGTAAAAATCTCACAAAATTAAACACAATTCGTATATTTTTATCCGGGAAGTATTGTACAACTCAGTGTCCGTGTCCCAACGAAATCGTGAATTGAGAATTGGAATGATTCGGATTCGAGTTTAGAATAGTAGAGGAAAATTAGATTTGGTTGAATCTACTACAAAAGTAATAGCAAAGAATTGAAAAACAAATAACTACACGAAAATAAATGCACAAATGTAAACGTAAAATCGCGAGCTAAAACTGAAATTTAAAATCTAAAACACGACTTTTAACAAATTTTATACCTAAAAATCACAAATTTAAAATGAAAATTTTAGGAAAAAGAATTAGAATTTTTTATGTATTTTTGAATTTTTTATGATTTTTCTAAGATTTAATGATTTATCAAAAATAAACTTTTTCTAAAAATTAACACTAAAATTTTTCTTTTATTTTTCAAAAATACTAGATTTAAAATGAAAATTAATGCAAAAAGAATTTTAATTTTTCAACTATTTTTCTATTTTTTATGATTTTTATAAGAAAAAGTAATTATCTAAATTCTATTTTAATTTCTAGAAAATACAAATTTAATGAGAAAAATATAGAAAAATGGTTTTTAAAAGCTAAAAGAGTGCAGAAATCAAATAGGACAAAAAGCCCTAATTTTTATGACTCAATTGAACCCTAATTTGTTTGATTAAAGTCTAAACCTAATTTTATAAAACTAATTATTAAAAATATAAAACTATTTTATTATTCTAAGAAAAACAGGGTAGAAATTGAAAGATAGTAAACTACAGGGTAGGCGGGCGAATATTGAAAATTTTACACTAAAGAGAAAACGGGAACCCCTGAACTTTAAGAAAAGTACCAACTAGACCCCGCGCTTTTTGCTTATTTTTGCTTATTTAAAAAATGATTTTCAGCAAAAACTCAAAACTACAAATTTGTTAACTAGCTTATTCTCTACAATATTAATGAAAGCACTCTTGACTTTTGACAACTCAATAAGCTAGAAAACTTAGCTTTTAGTTCTGATAACAGAAAGTAGATGTTTAAAAGCTTTTTCAAGTTTTGGCTTATTCTTTACTTATTACTTGATGAAAATGAAAGTTAAAAGAAACTATAAAAAGCTTAAAATGTATACTAGGAATATCTAAAATGAAATAAGCTAAAGGTAGACTGAAATAGGAAGAAATTAGCTATGAAAAGATAAAGGTTCAAGTAAAGCTGTCTAAACAGATTTAGATCAAACTGAATTAGCTACTTAAGACCTGATTTTTAGCTGTCAAATGAATTTCAATTTGAAAAATCTGTGCTTATAATCAAAACCTTTACTCCCAACTTCTAAGAATAGATCTAATCTCAAAACTTGGACTTCCTTTGAAAATTTAAAATTGCTAGTAACAAAATTATGAAGCTTATTTACTTCTATTTACTACTGTTATAATGAGTCTAGTAAAACTTCACACTATGCATAAGGAATCTAAGATCTCAATTGCTACTAAATTCAGAACCTAACATGAAATGTAATCAAGCACCAAAAGGATAAAAGCTGTTATCCACTATAGTATAAGCTGTTAATGGAATTGAAAGCTAAAAACTAAAATTTTCTTAGGAAAACTTGCTAAACTAACATCTAGCTTATGAAAACTAATGAAAATAAATCCTAGAGCTTAATCTCAGCTACCTAAAGTAAACTTGAAGCTTAAAGTGAGCTAACCAGTGTTTGGCATATAAATCAAACCTTATGCCAAACACTCCTTAAAAATGAACTAACTCAAATTTATACTACTTAAGTCTTAACTGAGCCAAGACAGATAAAAAACTAAACTAATCAAACTTTATTAAGTAAACTTCCACTGAAAATAAGCACTAGAAATATCTAAAATAAGCTGCAAGCAAGTAAGCTTCCTAATGAGTTATAAGACTATCTAAAACTTGAACTTGGTAAAAAAATTGAAAACTAAGATTAAGAAACCAAGAGTAATCTAAGTGAATATTAATAGAACTATTAAAGCAAGAAATAACAAGATAAGCTCATTAAAAGCTATAAAACAGTTTAATAAGCTATATAACTACTTTTAAGAAGAGAGAAACTTACAAAAAGGTCCTTAGCTCTTTTAATAATCCTACCTCTAACCTATCAAACCCTTAGGTCCAGCTTGTAGATAATGAAGCTTATTTAATCCCAAGCCCATCCATTACTGGCTTAATACTCACAATCAAAAGCTTATTTGAGCTTATAGACAGAGCTCAATGAAATATGATGAAGAAAAAGCTCAATTTAGCTTTTGAAAGCTAAATTGAATCAAACTTATGTAAAAAAAACACTTGTAAAACTGAATTGAAAGCTGGAAAGTAAAAGCAAGCTTATTGAAGCTTATTTGACTTTTTCGTTGACTTTTTAACAAACTTTGACTTTTGTAAAGTAAGATGAGAACAACTTATTAACACATGTAAGAGTAACTAGAAGAGCTTTTAGAACAGTATTGAAGAATTTTAAGAACTTAAACTGAAAAAATTAGCTTGATATTAAAAAAAACGATTACACAAGTTTTTAAAAAAAATTACAACTAAACTAACTCCCCAAAATGTAACCCTAAGCTTCTATTTATAGAGGATTGAAGAAGAGGAGCAAGGGTTTCTCGAATCTTCCTTCCAATATGAACCGTAGATCATTTTTCTTTAATTTGCAGCCGTTTGATGATGAATTGTGTGGTGTTCAAGCCAATTATGTAGTGCCACGTGGGCTGGGTGATGTGGAGGAGGTGTATGAACAAAGCTAGGTTTTATAGTGGAGCGGGGGATTGGAAATTCGGTGCTGGGTTTGTGAGGGTTTTAGGCGGGAAAAACGGTTACAGTTAGTTAGGTTGTTATAATGCCGCGTTTTCTATTTTGAACTATGGAAGATGTGCACTTTTGGTCCCTGCGATTCACCCCATCCTTTTGTAGTGTAAAAGGAAGTTTGAAAATGGCAGTTTTGGCCCTTGTGTTTCCATTCTTCTTTTTCTTCTTTAATAAAGCACTTTTCTTATTTGATCTTTAAATCTTCACATAAGCTCTTTTTCTTTTTTCTTTAAACTTTGGAGACTTGACAATAATGGCCCTTTGACTTTATCTTAGGCTTTTGACTTCCTTTATTCCTTTCTTTGACTGAGTTTGACTGTGTCGGGCTGATCCGGCTGTGATTTCTGGCTGATTTCTTTGTCTTGCTCTTGACTCTTTGTCTTTTTCTCGTTTCTTGTCGGTTTTTGATCGTTTTTGCTTCTTTTTGTCTTTTCAATCCTTACCTGCACAATTGGACACAAAAGCACACATTTTCTATTCTTTTGGCATTTAATTGGCTTTTATTTAGCAAAATCCCGGGTAATTTAGTATACAATTAAGCAAATATCATATACATATTGTAAACTTGGTGTTAATGTATAAAGTCCCAAGTTATGAACTTGAAGTAAAAAAGGACACTTAAGTAAAGCTATGTTTTCATGAGATGTTTATGACTTTGTACATTTTAATAACTTTGGACATATGAGGATTATTATGGACACACTGGACTCTAACTTATATGTATGATATATAACATTATAGGATATAAGGGGACATTGGTGATTTACAAAATTTAAGAGTATGAAAACAAAGGTTAAAAATGGACTTATGAAAGACATCCAAACATTCTGTCCAAAAGTGTTATAAAAATATACTTATTTTATATTTTTATAAGATAATAACCCTATGGTATGCTATTAACCCATTTGTTTACATTCATCATGAATGAATATCCCGAGTTGAATAACGAGTCCTATGTCTTGTATAATCGTGTCATGACTCCTCTTGCCGCTTAACTAGAGCGAAAACCAAGAAGGGATCGTGGCATGAGAAAAGGTCGTCATTCCACTTCTTCTTCTTCCGCCTTCGATCAACCATCATCATCTCAACGATGATAATAACGATGGGAATGACGAAGGGACCTCACGTGCAAGCACTCCTTCCCCCATTCGTTATGTCAATTCTTTAACCAATCAAGTTCCTTAAGTCTTTAAAAACCCACCTAACATTGACCCTCACTTTGAACTATTTTACACCCGCCAAACCGAAATCATCAACCGTCAAGTACAATTATGAGATGAGCAACGTGGTGGAGTAAGGTCAATCGGAAAGAGTCTTAGAAGGTTGTGGAGAAACATGAAGAAGTGAGCAATAAGGGAAATTGCGTTATGACATTATTATCTATATTATTTACTAATCTATTATGCTTAGGTGTTTAATCTTATGCTACTCATTAGTAACTTAGTACTTAGTATGGGTAACTTAGCTTGGCATGGATGATCCTTCGATTTTATCATCCTAAACCAATGCTTGCATGCACCTCGATAGACTCTTTGCTATATATATGATATTATGCATGCTTATCTTTTGATAAAATTTGCCTACATATGCTTCCCTCATAGAACTCAAGATAGTTGATATTGTAAAGTTGGATAATAAGTATTAGATGATTCATGATGAGATAGGATTGACTGAAAAAGGGAAATTTAGAAATTTTTAAATACAAGCATATCAGGAAATTCTAGAAAAAGTTTTCTGTCTCCAGAAAATGACCCTCTAAAATACTGGGCGGCCCCCCAATATATATAGGACCGCCGGGTAATTAAGGGACCACCATTAGAGGTAACGAATTCTTCTACTGTGACCTTCTAAATTTCTATGCAGTTGACCACTATCCCATTTAGGCACAACTATAATTTCTGCATTTTGACAAACACCTTTTCGAATCTAAAACTTCAAACCCCATGCCTTACTTCTTAAATCTATCTCTTCCACCTTAAATCATGAACTCTTCTCTATCCCTTCATCAATAACATTTTCCTTCACCTCATTCTACCATGAATTCCACAAATTCTTCCTCATCTAACCCTTCCAAGAAAATCAAACTCACCATAATCCCTCCTAGACAACTATTTGTCAACATATCTAGTGATGAAGATATCACCACCACACCTTCTCCTACAACAACTTCTTCATCTCCAACTCCTCCAAATGCACCATCAAAAACCACATCCACTAATTAAACATCATCAAGTCAAGAGAACACATCTTTTTTCCTTTCACTCAAAACTTCAAATTTCACCACCATCTTCACATGAACCAAATTATCCTCCTCACTTGAACCCTTTGCTTGACAACATTTCAGATGTTCCTCCTAGACCTCTAAATCCTCAACCACTTCAAAGTCATCATTCCTTGGATATCACTCTTTCTTTGTCCCCAATCACTCCCCTTGATCACACTCATGACACTACATCACCACCACAACCTCAACCACCTATCATGGGCCATCATCTTTTCTACAACTATCATGACTATCATGGGTCAACTTGCATATGTTGTTTGTATAACCGAAACCTTTTCTTCACCCTAAGAGATGAGATGAACATCATGTTTGCTCATCTTGAATATCTTCTCACTATCGTAATCACCTCACACTTTCCACCTCCACCTTGATAATCTCTATGTGTTTCATTTAAAGTGTCACCCAAATCTTTTGCTTAAAAGTCATCTCTTATGAATCATGAATCATTTAGATTATGGTAATATTTATTTTCTTTATTTGGATTAGCTCTAGTTTTCATTTTATGTTGTATGTATTAGTTGGATGTGCTCGTGTATGCAGTTTTTCTTGTTGGTGAAGAAACTCCTCTTGTGTTAATATTTAAATACAATGTGTAATTGAAGATATTTGTCTTGCACTTTTGTACTTCTAACCCTTGTTTTGTAACACACAATTCTGTAAAGATCGATACCTTGGGGCTCTAAAAAAGGGGGAAGCACACATCAAAGGAGACTCGTGAGATCGTACGATTTCTGTATTCCTTCAACAACTCGACGATAATTCTTTTTGAATTCGGCAAAAAAGGTCTGTGAGTAATGGTATGGAATCATAACTTCATTTAATAATTTGACACCTTTAATTTTATTTAAAATGAGTTTATATTTTGTCATCATCAAAAAGGGGGAGATTGTTAATACAAATAATGTCTAAAAACGTTATTTATATTTTTCGACTTCTCAACGTTTCGATAATAACAAAATGTAAAAACGTTTACAAATTATCTGTAGGATCGAAATTCCTTAATGAAACACTGATATACTGTCAACTATGCGGAATCTAGTTGGCAATACTTAAGAAGAACACACAATGCTTAATCAAACGTTTTGTATTATAACTCTTTGAATCTGCCTAAGATTGTAGATCCCTAATGCAATACTAATAATTCGTATATGTCTAATGTCTTCCTAGATATCCTTTTATAAACATAAGGATAACCTCTAGTAGATATACAGTCCTTGTATGACATAAACACTAATCAATACTAATCATTAAAATAGCTGTTACAAGATAAATACTAATATAACCGTCTAAATGATAATCCTTTAAGATTCCTTTATCCACTGGCTGTTGCTTGATCTTTAATGGCACTTCTATTACGTTGACTTTTACTTCGCTAGTTTACTTTGACCTTTTGCTTAGCGTCACGTTGACCTTTTGATTTGCATTTCCCCAACAATTCCCCTAATTGAATTCTACCAGCGTGACATTAAGTTTCTTGATGTTGGTTTCTTTGTTCAGCATCTGTCTGTCTTGTCATTAAAGCAGTTACTACGCCTTTAATCTTTTAAGCTTCATCTTTGAGCAGTTCTTGTACACAATCTGTTTGAGTTATTGAACTGTAAACCCCTTGTTTATGAACATAAAACACTTCTCTTTGTCTTTGCATCAAACGATTGTTCTTCTCTGCAAACATAAAATGGTTGTTTTTATGCGACTTTACCAAAGTAGCCATTTACTCTTGGGTAGTCTGTTCTTTGGTACCTAGAAAGAAAGGTAATAATCCATGGTGAACTGGAACCACTTCAAACACTCGAACATAATCATAAGTGTGTTGATATACTATATGACTTTAGGGAGTCATTACAACCATAAACGATTTGATAAGTCCCTTTACTATAGCGTTTTGCTCAGGACTACGTCAACTCTCAGTATTAAAACATTGGTTGAGTTGAGAAAACACTCTTTAACCATCCAAGAATTCCCCCTCGAAGTCGCAATAACCTTTTATAGTTTTGAGCACACTATTAAAGTCATCAACGGATTTGAGTTTTCTTTTACACAAAGCCGGTTTGCTTTCGGAGTAGTCATTATTTTAGTGACAGTACCATGGTGTATTGATCACAATACAATTTTTGGTAAATTGTAACATCAACAGATTTATTTGTGATGCCGTTACAAAAATCGGTTTGATTTGGAGTAGTCATTCTTTATGTTAGTTTGACATGCGTGAATTGATTACCATTTGTGACCTGTGTGGTGGATTTAGCCAAAACTCAATCCCTTAAAACAGTTTTTGATTTTCAATTATTTGTTATGCCTTAAAAATCTTTTTGCCAATCAAATTGCATATTTACTTCAAAAAACAACCTTTTAATAACAGTACTTTAAACAGGGAAGGTACTGTTTGTTTTACATGCAGTACTTTGAATAAGTATGCTTGTTCACAGTTAAATCTGGTTATCAATATAAAGATATATATAAAGAAAAATTTTGATTAAATCATAAACAGTTGTTTAGAATGTCACATCTCAGTTGTCCTAAAATGATTAGAAGGTATCAAAGTAATTGCGTCTCTTCTCATACTTCAACTTCATGCCATGATCTAGACCTTAATCATAAACTCTCTTGATCGAGGATTTTCTTTCTTTAAGCTGCATATGAATCATACTACCATCCTCTACACTCTAGTGTATTGCACTCCAGAAGAATTCATTAAGTTCCACGTTACGTTTCCCAATCTTTTTATTCTTTCCATTGAGGTCATCAATCCTTGTTTCAGCCGTCTCCCAATAGTTGTTAGATCACATAAGTATCGTAACCTTAAACCTGTTGGGGGGTGTGTCATAATAGTCTTGAACAACTCTATATAGGTGATACAACTTGTCTATCTAAAGATTTGCAGTATCTCCCATTAAAGTATCAAAAAGCCTGAAATGATTATTCGCTCTGTGAATGATGGAGGATACTCTACATCAGGTGAATCAGTACCTGGAGCTCTTATAATCTTGGAGATTCACGTCTCGTTAGTGACTCTCTATTTGTCATTCTTTTCAAAAGTCTATTAATCCATAAGGTTAGTTTCTAAGCTCATAAACTGTCTTCGTCCAGCAACTTATACCTTCTTTGATGGCTGTCTCTTTCAAAGATTGAAGTTTTTTCTTTCTTCAAGGTCTTTTTGCTTCTCGTTCCTTCAACATCTCCCTTTCTTTCTCTGAGTCCATTGGAATAAAATCTTTGAAGGAGTCTTTAATAGATTCTAGAATTTGTCATACAATTCCTTCATCTGTGGATACTTAAGTTTTTGCAAATTCTTGTATCCTTGACCTTTTAAGAAATTCATCATTTGATTTCTTTCTTGAGCAAGAGAAGTAGGTTTCCTTAAAGTAGTTTTTGGCTTTGCTTTCTTCAATTCTTCAAACCTTTTTCTTTCTTCTTCTGCATCCCATTCAGCTTGAATCTTTCTAGCAACCTCCTCATCATTTGTAATCTCCAAGGCTCTGATTTGTTGAGAGTGAATTTCTTCTTTTTGGGGGTTCTTCTACCGCAGATTCCCTTTGCCTTTATCTTTTGGGTCAGTAGCTTGAGTTGGTTGTTGAGGTTGGAAGATTTTATGGGAGGAGGCTTAACCTTTTGGTCTAGAGGATTTTAGCAAGACTTCATCAACCTTTGAACTGTTCTGCAGACCCTTCTTCTTGAGTTGGGACGAATTGGCTTGAAGGACATGCTTCATCATAAAAATCTAGGTCTTGGAGTTAATAGGACTGTGTCTAGCCGGTACTTTGATCTGCCTCCAAATCCAGTTCTTTCTGTATCTCTCTCTTTACATAGAAGCCTTTTTCTCCTCAATATGATTTCTTCAGTCCCATCACTTTTTTCTTCTCCATTTCAGGAGTAACAGCAGCATCTTTATCAACAATATCTTCAAAGAAAGGATCTGCTGTATAATCATCTTGAACATAGTGCTCTTCAGACAAAGTACCTTCTTCCTTATTCCTCCCCAATTTGACTGAAGACACTTTCTTCTTATGCTTCTTTCTTTGCCTCTTTCTTCTCTTCTTAAGATTCTGACTTTCTACCCAAAAAGCGTGATGTTTGACCACTGGCTGTACGAATTTGGACAGCTTCTTGAGTTTGGCCTTCAGCTTATGAATCTGTTTGGCTTGAGAAAGAGTTTGCTTCTTGAGCCTCCTAACTTCCCTGTTCAAAGCATATAAATCCAAACGGTCCCTCTCTCCTCCGAGTTTATGACGCATGCTGTGGGATTAGAATATAATCATTGGGAGATTTTGGAATAGCAGCAGTACCTTGTAGATTAGCAGTCCCTTGTGAGTTATCAGTACCTTGAACCTCAGCAGTATCTTGTAGATTAGCAGTACCTTGAGTGCCTGCAGTATCTTGAGCAGTACTAAGACTAGCTTGAGCAGCACTTTGAGTAGGTGTACCTTGAGCATCCCTTCGCAGAAATTTGCCAGCCCTAGAAATGAGGACTTGTACTATGTTCCTCCTCTGCTGCCAATGCTGTGACGACCTCCAACATAGGGGGAGTCAAGGGTGTAATCCTACATGAGAACTTGGACTATGCTTCTAATCAACGTAAAACCTTGGAAGGAAGTGAAACTGATGGTATAAAATCCTGAGGTCTGGCTACTCCCTCTAATTGCTTGTTCAAAAACAGTTGAATGAACCTAGGATACATAAGAAAAGGTGTACCATTGGAAATATGCCCTAGCATTCCATTCATGATCATCAAGGAGAAATTGAACTTTTGGTTTGTGGCTAAGCCTACTAGAGCGGATGCTATATTAGTCCCAAATTGTTCCCATGAAGTGCTCTTAGGACTAAGACAGTGAAGTAAGACATGTATCAAATACTTCCACTGAGGGCTGAATAAAGGTTTAGAGAAAGTAAGTTGTGCTAAATTACCCTCGTAGCCAATATCTCTGAGCAAGTCCCAAATAACTTGCTTAGGAAAGCAATCAACACCATTTGCATCATCAAAGAGTAGGTCAGCTCGAATGGTTTCTTCAGAATTCAAAATTTTTTGCCAAGCTACATTGGACAAAGAGAATGTGAGGGACGTCATTGTATCACTCTGAGAGAAGCGGTTAGCTCCTAAAAATTGTTGAAAGCCATGGACCGATTAGATCAGGATCAACTAACAACGAGTAGTTAATTGAGCATCCAGTGAGAAAATCGATGATTTGATAAAAATCAGCATTCTGCGCCGTCTTCGCCACACAAGCAATCATGTTGTGTTTATTACAAGTGCGAATATTTGCCATTTAAAGAGAAATTGATGTGCGTCGGAGGTTGTAATTAAAAATTTATGAATGAAAAGAGATAAAATGAGAGAAAAATGCAATTCAGTTGAGTATTTATAGGGTGCGGTTGGATAATATAAAAGTTACCGTTGTAGATACGGTTTTAGCGCAAAAACGTATGTTTGACCGTTGACCCGAAGTTTGAAACAGTCTTAGTTGTCTCATCTCCTCCAGATGTTTGAGACGCATCTGTGGGAGTATAATCATTGGGAGATTTAGGAATAGAAGCAGCATCGTGAGATTTATGTGCAACGACAACCTTTCAACCTTGCAAACTATCTCTTCAAATCATCAAACCTCTGAAAAATCATTCATATCCTCCCCTCAAATGTAGCTAGAGTGCTTCCAAATATCCATTCTACCCAAAACAGTACTTTACTTGATCACCAGTACTTTATATGTGATCCTCCCCTCAAAGATAGCTATGGGTTCATCATCCCAATTGTTACCACCAAAAAGTTAAATCTTGCCAAGTCAAAGCCTTTGGTGAGTAAATCTGCTACATTGTCATCAGTATGAACCTTGACCACATTAATGAGCCTTTGCTCATAACAATCTCGAATGAAGTGATGTCGAATCTGAATATGCTTGGTCTTTGAGTGAAAAACAGGATTCTTCACAATGCAAATGGTGCTCTCATTGTCTATATGGATTTCAGTGTTCATGAAGTTAAATCCATAATCAAGTAGTTGATTTTGCATCCACAGTACCTGAGCACAACAACTTGCAGCTGCAACATATTCTGCCTCAGTAGAAGATATAGCCACAATTGTTTGTTTCTTGCATTGCCAAGAAACTAGTCTTCTTCCAAGATACTGACATCCTCCTGACGTTGATCTTCTATCATGGTTGTCCCCGGCATAGTCACTGTCCGAAAAAGCTTCCAAGTGAAAAGGAGAGTCTTTAGGATACCATAAACCCAATTTTGGTTGATGTTTGAGGTACCTAAAGATCCTTTTGACAGCATGTAGATGAGAAACCTTTGGAGTGACTTGAAATCTTGCACACAGACAAACAGCAAACATTATGTCTGGTCTTGAAGCAGTTAAGTACATGAGACACCCAATCATAGACCTATAAAGATGTACATCAACATCTTCACCTTCTTCATCTTTTCCTAGAGATTTATGAGCTTCAATGGGGGTGGATGCTGGCTTAATGGTTCTAAAGTCAAACTTGTTGAGAATATCTTTCACATATTTGTCTTGACTTAGAAAAATACCACCATTAGATTGCTTGACTTGAAGCCCCAAAAAGAAAGTGAGTTCACCCATGGAACTCATCTTGAATTCCTTTTGCATAAGATCTTCAAAATCCTTCACCATAGAAGACTTGGTAGATCCAAAGATGATATCATCAACATATACCTGTACCAACATGATATCTCTTCTATCCTTCTTAATAAACAGAGTTTTATCAATAGCCCCTCTCCTATATCCATGCTTCAAAAGAAAAGTGGAAAGTCTTTCATACCATGCTCTTGGGGCTTGATGCAGGCCATAAAGTGCCTTGACAACTCTGTAGACCTTGTTTGGATGAGCAGGATCTTCAAAACCTGGAGGCTGTTTGACATACACTTCTTCTGTGATGTTGCCATATAAGAATGCACTCTTGACATCCATCTGATAGACAATGAAGCCCATGAAAGATGCAAATGCCAAAAAGAGTCTGATTGCTTCAATTCTGGCAACTGGTGCAAACACTTCATCATAATCCACACCTTCCTCTTGTCTGTACCCTTGTGCAACCAGTCGTGCTTTGTTCTTGATAATTGTACCTCTTTCATCCCTCTTGTTTCTAAACACCCATTTTGTGCCAATTACTCGCTTGCCTTCTGGTAAGTCACATAAGACCCATACATCTTGTAGCTTGAATTGAAGAAGTTCTTCTTGCATCGCTTCAACCCAACTTTCATCCGCTAAGGCTTGAGAGACTTTCTTGGGTTCCTCTTGAGATAAGAAACAAGCAAACAAGCATGTTTGCTGATCTTTGTGATTTGTCCTGTTTTGCTTGTATATGAAAGACAGCAATGCTTGATGTTGGTTGGAAGTACTGTCTTGAAGCTTTCTTCTTGTTTGAACCCCGGCAGTACTTTTGCCAATAATTTGACTTTGAGGATGAATCTTATGAATTCTAAGTGTAGGGGTAGAGGGAACATTAATGGTAGGATCCATGTTGTTGTGGTCAACTACTCCGCTTTCCTCAGCATCAAAAGAGTTTGTAGAGAAAATACCATCTTTTGGAACATCATCATCAGAATCTGTAGGTGTATTACCAGCACTTTGAGGAGGTGTGTTAGCAGTACTTAGAGTGAAAGTACTGTTGACATGTTCTTTTCCCTTTGCAATAGATATTCTCCTCTTTTCCTCTTCAAAAGCAATTCTTTGATCATCATTATTAGCTTTGGCAAGAGATTCTTGATGCATCAAATTCATAAGCTCATCATGTAACGCTTGTTCTTCAGAGGACAGTGGAACATCTTTTGCAGCAGTACGTTCCTCTGGAGGCATAGGCGGAGCTGTATGAACAATGAACTGCTGGTCATCTAAATCTTCAACATCATTCCTAAAGTTGAACTTTGTTACGGAATCATGCACTAGTTTTTTTTCCTAACTGGTATGTTAGATCATCGAAGAGTTAAGAAGGTCAGATCAAAATCCTAGCAGGACCTTTTCCTTTTTGATTCTCCTGATTCTCAAGAAAATTGACATGAAGACATTCCTGTACTTTTCTTGTACTGTTGTAGACTCTGAATCCTTTGATGTAGTAGAATATCCAGTCAGTAGCTTCTTCTGATTCACATCATAACTTACCAATTGATCTAGAGTATTCAGTATAGAACAAATCAGTGAGCATCCCAAAGGTCTCATGAAACTGATGTTGGAGGATCTTCCCATCAAAATTTTCATAAGAGTTTAATTTGAGGTTAGTCACCAAAACTCTATTAAGCACATAGCAAGCTGTATTGACTGCTTCAGCCCAAAATTGAATAGGTAGAAGTGAGTCTGCTAGCATGGTTCTAGCAGCTTCAATGAGAGTCCTATTCTTTCTTTCTGCAACACCATTTTGCTGAGGAGTCCTTGCTCATGCTATATTCTCTCTTGTTTCCGTTCTTAGCACAAAACTCATTCTTAGTTGATTATTGAAACTCTGTTCCATTGTCACACCTGATGGTCTTTACTTATGTCTTTAGACTATTTTTTCCAAACCCACAATCAGATCATGAAGTATATCATATGTCTCATCCCTTGTAGGCAAGAAAAACACCCAACTAAATTTGCTGCACGTCATCAGTGACCACCAAGCTTGGACTTTTTCTTGTTTATACTCTCTAACTGAAACAGGTCAAAGTAAGTCCATGTGAGCAATTCTAAAGGTTCTTGATAGTTCTTTTTTAACCTTTTGCAAGGAGCCCTGTGGTTGCTTCCCCTTGTTACATGAAGGGACACGAATGAATCAATCTTGAGTGTCTTGGAGGGTAAACCTCTAACAAGATTGCCTTGAACCAACTTGTTATTGTTCTTGAGATTTACTTGCCCCAATCTTTCTGTGCCATTAAAACAACTTCATCATTTGTTTGCCTTGCAACTAAGCAAGTTATCTCCAGAAGGAATAAGTTCTTTAGAACCAGACGTAGACATCATTCTTTCTAGGGATCTAAGATTACAGTTCTTCATCAACTAACTTGATCTTGGAGATAGGATAAGACATTCTTTATCTGTGAAGAGAACATGTGCTTCTTTAGCACAGTATTTGTGCAACAGATAAGAGATTAAACTTGAGCTCCTCACATAGTCTAACCTTACTCAAAGTTAAGCATGATGTCTTTTACTGAGTTCATTTTCCTGAGATTCTTCACCTTTAGAGTCATTTCCAAAAAGCCCCATACTCACTTGAATCTTTTAAAATCGAAGCGTGAGCGTGGTGAGGGTTGTCCTTGTCTTCCTGTTCATACTTCAGAGCATCCACTGTCAATGATAGGCATAGTCCTTGAGATCTTATTCTGATTGCCCCCCCATGTACAAACAATTTCAAAGCATTAGACGTATTTTTGGGACCCAGGTCATAACTGTCTTGGATACCTATATGGGAGGACATACTAAATTAGGCTTGAGTGTGTAAGATCCATTATCCCTATTCACAGAATCTAGATAGTTCCCTTTTGGTCTCCATGTTTGTTTTGGATTTATCATTGCACTCTTTTTGACAGTTTGTGGAAGTACTGCTTGGGATTCAACAGTACTTCCTTTCTTTACCCAGATAGATTTCACAATTTTCTTGGGTCTATGTGGTCTGTGAGGAGTCCTTGTAGTAGAGGACCTCGATGATGGTGAGTAACTTGAGATTCTAGGTCTTCTATTATCCATCCTTGGATAATAACTTCCATCAGTACTTCGTGAAAGTACTGCTTGTGGTACTCTAGATCTAGCAGTACCTTGATAAGTCACATTAGCAGTACTTTTTGAAGGTACTGTTTGTGTCATTGTTGGTCTAGCAGTACTTATCAACCCATCCCTTGTAAGTACTGCTGATGGAATAAAGGATCTCCTTTGGTGAGGGTACCTAGAGTTTCTTGAGAAATTACTATGGTTCACTCTTTGGATGTTGTTCCAAACTGGTCTTGTTTCCCTTGAACCCTGTGTTCCCTTAGGTTTATGAGTTTGGGTTTGTTTGAAGGTTCTTTCATGTAGGTTACAATCCTTAATTAGGTGATTAGGACTGTAACATACAAAACATAATTTACCCCCTTTGTTCCCAAGTCCCTTTGTCCTAGATTCTTGACCAACACTGTTTTGACTGTTTGGTGACCTGTTTTCAAAAGATGTTTCACTATTCTCTGAGTTAAAAGCAGTTTCCTTTTGACTTTCTGAAACATCAGTCTCTTCATCATCACTATCAACCCAATCTTCAATTATGACTTTATTTCTATTAATTGCTGATGACTAGATTTTGTTTTCTTTGATTAACATCTTTATTCCTAATGGATAGTTCATCTATCCCCTGTAAAGGTGATTATTTGCCTAGGTTGGGAGTAATTGTAACTGTAGGTGGAGTACTGCTTTGTAGGCTTTTCTTTTGTTGTTTTTTTTTAATATTTTCTACGCAGATCCGTCAAAGTTTAATCCCCAGATGAAATGTCACTTTCATACGATTACTAGACTCAATCCCAAATCCTATACATGACTTATCAGACACATATCTTTGTTTGTTTTGATTGTTTGAAGCTACAGAAGCATTTGTCCATTTCTCAATTTTCCTTTGGATCATCTCGTTCTGTTAAGGTTGATCTAATTCCTTTTGTTTCTTCTATTTCAAATCCCTAATCTTTAAGTCATATTCTTTGTTCATACTTATCACCCCATGAATTCATTCTTTTCATGGGTTTTTAAGTATGACCTTAATGACTCTAAGTCATGTTGATATCTTGGATTTCAGTCCTAGCTCTTTGAAAATTATTCTCTTTTTTTTGATACTTTTCAAGCAACAGTTTATAAGACTTACTACATGGGAACAGTAGGGACCTTTGAGTTTTAGCCATTAAAGCTAGAGTACTGGTGTATCATCATCTTTATTGCTCCAGTCAAATTCACCAGTCCATCGTGTCAAAATGACACATTTTCTGCATCACACTCCATGCTTCAATCATCTTTTCACACTTCAGTCAGTGCCATCATAGCAAAAGTCGTTGGTTCAGCATCAAATTCCTTGGTCCAGTCAATGTCTTCATTGTTGTCTGTTGCCTCTAAGCTTTTGAGGTTTTGAATTTCAATAGCACAGTCTTCTTTTCTGTACGGGACCATTTGCTCTGTTTTCATGATATTAGCAAAACCGAACTCTTTCTAGCAATAATGACCCACTTTTGACAATTAAAACATTCATCTTTGATTTGTCCAAACGTGATCCATTCTTTGGCTTTGTGAGATCAATTGGTCTTCCTGGTCTATCCTCTCTTCCTGTCTTCCTCATAAACTTCCTTATCCTTGCTGTTATCATAGCCACTTGCCATCGAATGTCAATTTCTTCCATAGCATCTTCATCAATTTGCAGCAGGTCTTCATCATCATGAGTTGTGGGCATAGATGCTTGTTGAGCAAAGAAGGAACATATGATTTCATCTGAGTGAGAAGCACAGTTGGGAGCAGTTGGCACCTTGCTCGAGATAGCTTGAGTATATCCTTTTGGGATATGTGCTGGTTCAGCAGTACTTTGTTTCAAAGTACTGCCTTTGACTTCTGTGGACAGAAAAGCAATGTTTTGAGAGTTTGAATTTGAGACACCCTTCAATTCATGCTCATACACCTTTAAGTTGTTGTAGAGATCATCAAAGTCTAACTCGTCTAATCCAGGTTGTCCCCGAATCATGGTAGCCACTACATGCCACACAGATGGTAGGCTTCTTAGAAACTTCAAATTTGCATCTTCAATGGACACCGTAGCATCATGTAATTCAAGCATGCTAAGAATATGCTGAAACCTTTCGTATGCTGAATCTAGTTCTTCCCTAGATCCAATAGTAAATGTCTCAAATTGTTGTTTCAACAGATTCTTTTGCATCTTCTTTGATGCTTCGTTTCCTCCAAATCTTGCTTTTATGGCTTTCCATAAAGATCTTGCATCTACAGCATCATGAAAACTGAGAAGATGTCTATCAGGTATGGCAGAAAGCAGTATATTAAGGGCTTTCTCATTGTTTCTTCTTGCGTTTGCAGCAAGTGAAGTCTTTGGTGCAGACACTGAGGGAGATGCAGGATCAGTTGTGGTTTGGTTTCCATTGGTGATTATGTCCCATAGTATGTGATCAGTGATAGCGATATACTGTCGCATCTTCATGGACCATAGGTCATATTCACCTTTCTTGATTATAGGGATTCTAAGTGCAGTAACGGACGAGGTGGGAGGGATAGGTTCTGTTTCAGACATCTTTTATGAGTTTAGAAAGATTTCGATTGATTAAAAGTTCTTCTAGATCAGAGTCTCTTCACAAGCTCTGATACCACTTGTAGGATCGATATTCCTTTATGAAACACTGATATACTGTCAACTATGCGGAATCTAGTTGGCAGTACTTAAGAAGAACACACAATAGTTTCTCAAACGATTTCTATTATAAACCTTTTGAATCTGCCTAAATTGCAGATCCCTAATACAATACTAATAATTCTTAACTCGTGTTTTTCTATATCTCTTAATATCTTCCTAGAGATCCTTTTATAAACATAAGGATAACCTCTAGTAGATGTACAGTCCTTGTATGACATAAACACTAATCAATACTAATCATTAAACTAACTGTTACAAGATAATTACTAACATAACCATTTAAGTGATAATCCTTTAAGATTCCTTTATCCACGGCAGTACTTCGATCTTTGACTGGCAGTACCTTGACTTTCTACTTAGCAGTACTTTGACCTTTTGCTTAGCAGTACGTTGACCTTTTGCTTAGCAGTACGTTGACTGATTGACTTGTTTTTCCCAACATTATTCAAAAAAGATAAAATATTTTGTTTTAATAAAAGCCTAGAAGGTCATGTAAGAAAGGTAAGAGATCTTTGTAAAAATTTACCTAAATTACAATTACCAAAAGAAGATGATGATATATGTCTAGAAACTGATGCTTCTAAAAATAATTGGAGCGGGATACTTAAAAGGATATATTATAATAATGAAAAACAAAAAATTTGAGAAAGAATTTGTAGATATTGTTTTGGTACTTTTAGCGATACATAAACAAGATATCATATAAATGAAAAGGAATTATTAGCGGTGGTAAGGAGTTGTCAAAAACTTTATTATATCTTTCTACCAAAATTATTTTTGCTAAGAACTGATAATACTCAAGTAAAAGATTTTATAAATAACAATATGCCTTCAAAACTTGAATTTAAAATATTGATCAGACGGCAAACTCTCTTATCTGAATATAGTTTTGATATGGAAATTACTAAATTTGAAAAAAAATGTTTTAGCATATTTCTTGATCAGAGATGGAAAAGATAGTTGAAGATCTTGATATATTTCTTAGTCGCATGGATATATTCGTAAGCGAAATAAAGGATATTGCTTCAGATATGGGAAAACTAATGAATATAGGTAGAGTTGTTCCAGAAAATATACTACAAGTTAAAGATATATTTAAAATGCAGTGCATGACAATAGCAGCGAATGCTAGTAATTATAAAATTAATAGCCTTTAAATAAGGGCCTTAGTAAAAGAAAATTCTGGTAAAATCGATATCCCATCTTGTTCTTCTTATGAAAAAATGATGGACTTGATTTTTGAAAAAGGAGAAACAATCGACGTTAAGGAAACTTATTCCTTTAGACCTCAATCAGATAAAACTTCAAGTTTTGAAAAAATTATTCAAAACCCAATTATTCAAGATAACAATGAAAGAATTATATAGTCTTCCATCAATGAGTATACGGTTTGTTGATTTCAAGGGCGTATAGCCTCGAATAAATTGTCTACATGGTTCTAACCCTGATGAAATTAGATATTGGTACGAGTTTGGAGCTATAAACTCGATTTACCTTACACCTCCAGATTTCCCTGAGATATCAAAAATGCCAGTGTGGTTACTTAGTTCAATTACAGAATGTTATAAAAATAACCCGATAATCAATTATAAAGATTAGTTAATGTTAAAATTCTTGTCAGATGGGCTAGATTTTCCTGATGAATACAGATACCCAGCATATCATTTCATACAGCTGGTAATAGTAGATGATAAAGATAATAACATGGAGACATTTAGAAAACCATTTCAAGGGTTTTCCGGAGAATGGATACGCATAAGAAGAGCCATCAGACTGAGGATAATTTTAATAGCAATGGAGATGACATTAAAAAGGGATTTCAGGACTTACAAGGGAGAAAGTCACTTCTCCCCTATAATGATTGCTCCCGCAAAGAAATCACCCCAGGAGCAATAATGTATCTCCAACAAATAATGAAAAGGATAAAAAGAGGTATAATAAAATCAAGTCCAGATGCGCAAAAAAGGTTTTGTGTTCAAAAGAACCATGCTAGACAAGGAAGAGGAGTATTCCGGCTTGTTCCAAAAATAAAGAAGTGACCATAATCCCTGATTATTAAAGATATAATTAGAGATTAATATTAATCTCTAAAACACCAGATCATGTGACCATAAAGATATATTTTAAAATTAATTAGTATTATCTAAAAGTTCAAGATAAGGTTTTGATATTCCCAATGATGCAAGATACATGTTTTAAGTTATCAAAGGTGCAAGATATGTGGATATCTACACAAAATGACCAAGCCACACAAAGATCCACTTGTCCAAGACATAAAGACCAGGTGCGAAGCAAGGAAGAAAGAAATCTCTACAACATGTAGGTTAAATAAGATTTAATTTGTAATAAAGGATCATCATTCCTTTCATGCATATGTAACTTTCCATGCAAACTAGAATTTCCATGCATTTTCATACCAACTTTGTAATATATTCCATCATGAATAAATAAAATCATTTTCTTTCCTTATAATCTCCTGGAGTTATATACTTTGTTTTGATTATTTTACTCTTATCTAAATAACACTTCCAACCGAATCAATATATGTCTACCGTAAGCCTACCGTAGGAAACAAAATTGTGTTGTGCTAAATATTATTGAAGGAGTCACAAAAGAAGTCATCTATCTCATAAGGATAGGTTGGGGTTGAGATACTCTATTAAGAAGTCTAGTGGTGTGTCTCGGTAATATTCTTGTCAAAAAGGCGGACAGGTACGGAAGCGTGTTGGACTCATTTTTCAGGTAATTTTAAAATAATCTTAACTAGTATTAGTATTCTTGGTTATTATAAGGATTGTTTTATTAAAACAAAAGTTTTAAAAGTTATTTAATTTAACTTTAAAAAGTTTATATCACACATATGCTAAAAAATGATACGTTTTACTTAATTAATAACTGTTCGATTTAATAGCTCAATAGTTTCTTTATAATTTTTTGATATGTTGTTTATACAGGTTATACATATTTTTATATGTGTTTATCTTGTTAATTTAAGACTTTAAATATGTGGAACATTAATATAATATCTATTAATGAATTTGATTACATGTTTAATTACTTATATGGAGTTTTATTAGACTTAACGATTTTGAACCGACAAAATATATCGGCTAACACTAAGGAGTTTTATTAAACTTAATGATTTTGAACCGATAAAATATATCAGCTAACACTAATGGTATCAGAGTCATTCAAACTTTTTCACCGGGTGGCATGTATATTGATTTTGCCTTTAAACATAAACTTTGTCGAAAATTTGATGTTACTTTTTTAAGAAACTAAAATAAACGTTAATCATAATAATCTATGTATAGACCAAATTGATGATTTAAATGATGAAATTGAGACTATAAATTTAAATAATGAGTTAGAAAATATGGATTTAAATGAAGAATTTGAAAATTATATATCTTATGAAGACTTTACTTTCGTTAGATGTGAATGAACTACGTTTGATTATACATATGATGACACACGCTGGCAATATAATTCTTCTTAATGGATACATATAGTTTTCGAGAATTAAAAAATAAGAATGATAATTATTTATAAACCAAAAATGATATGATAGAATTGCAAAAAAAATATTATTTTTTATGGAGAAAATATATTATCGCAACCAGAAAATTTAAATGTTTTATTGAAAACATCTACTTGTCATAAGGAAAAATGTAAAGAAACAATTAATTTTTTTAATAGTACTCAAGATCATTTACTTCAACAACTTCTTTCTTTAGAAATTGTTAGAAATATGAAAAAGACTCGGTCACTCCTAAAAGGTAGCTTGTAGCTCGTAGTTAATCATTTGTCATAAGCTTAGCTAATCGGGCCAAGCCCATGGCATGTCAAGCCCATGGCCGGCCAATGTACAAGTATAAAAGCCCTCTCCATGCCTTGAAATATATATATATATAATAAATAGAATATATATATATATAACTAAATAATATATATATATAATAGTATAATATTTATATATATATATATATATATATGTGTGTGTGTGTGTGTGTGTGTGTGTGGTGTGTGTATGAGTGGTAGTATGTTGGTCATTTCATAATATCATTAATTCTCCATTTTGTTTTCTCTCTCTAGAAGTGTCCAACCACAACTTTCTCTCTCTAAGATTTCTTGTTAAGATTGTGTGTGTGATTAAATAACTAGTATTCTTCAATTGGTATCAGTCGTCATGGGGTGATTTAGAGTGTTTTATGTGCTTTTTTATCATCAAAATGGTGCGTTTTGGTTAAAGAACATGAACCAAAAAGTGTTTACTTTTTGGGTGTTAAAAACCATAAAGCTTGTGTTTTTATACATCTAGTATCTGAGTAATACTTAGTTGAAAAAAAGAATCAAGAAAAAACGTCAAAAAGTATGTTTTTGAGTAATTTAAAAAGTTGGGTTTTGGGATTTTATGAATGCACCGAGTTTGCCAGTTTAAAGTCATCGAAATTGCCATCTTCAGTTCATCGATTTTGACAGTTTTTTGTTAACCGAAATTGACAGTTTTCTGTTAACCGATTTTAACAAGGTTGTGTTAACCGATTTAGACACTTGGGGTGAACCGATTTTGCCACATTGTGTTAGCCGATTTATACATAATTTAGTGTTAACCTATTTGGAATGGACACACAAGAATGCACAACAAGTACACATGATAGAGCCCATACATTTTTCTTGTTTTAGGTCATGCCGGGAAGACAAATGTCATAACTGCAGAGAAAATCAGTGTTTTAACTTGTTATTTTGGGTGCATTACTTCAACCACATGGGGGAAGAGATATCTTGATACTTTTGAGTATGCATTATTTGAACTTTCAGGGGGAAGAGTTGTGAGAAGAATTATTTAAGCGTGAGAAAATACATTGCTGATCCAGTTAATGTTTCACTGAACAGTTAATCACTAAGCTTATTATCAAAGGAGCAGTAATATTTGATGTGGTATGCTACTAATTCCGTTGTGCACTTAATTATTCTAAGCTTGTAAGAAAACTTTGAAACTGCTTAAGAGAGGATTGTTACTAATTCAACAGCATTTCAAAAGCTCAAGTGAAGGATCTAGTATTATTCCATAGGTTCCCGATGAGCCAAAGGATAATCCTGGTAGCTCAAGCGGGTCACTTTTTTGGATTTGATGATGAAGTTCAAGACGTCTCCAGTGATGAGGAAAACAAAGCTAATGAAAACAAAGCCAATGCAGAAGTTGCAGAGAGACAAGCTGGAGATGAACAACCAATTTAACTCTGTCATCTGCCGAATATGAGATTCAGTCAATGGTGGATGTTCTCATTCATCAAGAGGACCCAGCTGTCTAAATAACTTCACTCGCTCGTGACATTGGTTATCTCCATGTTTACTCAAAAATCAACACCAACACCGCCTTACACCAACAACACAAGCTCATATTATGGGTTGGTTCAAGGCGACTTAAGAGGGACTAATACAGCTGAATGAAAGAGTAGAGTATGAACTTTGTCAAGTCATAATTGGTCTTCTCTTATAACATGGTCATAACTCATTAATCATACGGAAAACCTGAGAGTTTTTTAAACCTAAGGTCCGTGAGTCCCGATACTAGTCTCTGTGGGGTGTCAAAAGCCTGGTCACTTAACCGCAAGGTTGGGATGTGCCGAGACGAAAGTCGCTACATGGGATGATCTCGACTTCAAACTTATTATTCTCGGGTGGAACGTGAAACATAGAATTTTGCAAAACATTGATCCAAAGTTGAAATTCAAAATAGCACATACACTTAAGATATAATAGTTGTCGGGGCTTTTCAAAACTTATGAGTCTTTAAATTCCTTGACAAACACTTAGCTACTTTTCGAGGTTATTAGTCGAAGGGGATCTAGATTCTTAGTTTTCAAAGTACTTACTTCATAGCATTGCGTGATGACACGACAATGTCTTAGTATGGGGGATTTTGGTATGCGTTTAATTACACATACTTTTCATCATTAAAATCGGACTTAAATGACCAAAAATGTACCCAAAAATACATTGTATTTGTATGTTTTCATTTATATTGTGCAGGAAACGGATATCCAAGAAAAGGACGAAAAATCAAGCAAAAACGGACAAAACCGAGCACGAAATGGAAGAGAGTGAATAAGACAAAGTCAAATCGAAGCCAAAGTCCAAGAAAGTCAAAGTCAAAGTCAACCCAGAAAAGTCAACGGTCAAAACCAAAGCCAAAACTGAAGAAATTCTTAATGGGCCACCCGTACCCATCTAATGGGTCGAGGGAGCCCATTAAGCATTAATGTGAAGACTTGTTCAAAGAAAAGGCCCAAATACTCTCTCAAATAGTAGCCGGCCCAAATCTATATATCATGGCCCAATCTACTTAACAAACGTTAAGTCCTTACACCGTTAACCCTTAACCATCATTACACCACAAAAGGACTTTCAGTGCAACTAACTTATATAAGATAGAGGACTTGTCTTGCCAAAACCCAAAACTCACCCCTGCATAAAACAAAAACAGAGTACCTTAACTCACCTTCCCGCCAAACCCATAAACGACACTATTCATTGTCTTCTAGCTCAGACCCTGCAACTACATAATAAAACCATCACTTTCCTTAAACCCCACCTCCAAGAAGTCAATTGACAGGTTGACAATCCCTCAATCTCTGATTAGACATACGAAATGAAGGGTTTTGATGACACAGATTGGGCAACAAGAAAAATAGAGGGCCAAGATTGCTTTGAGTTTTCATTCACACAACAAACACAACTAATGAAGCACTCAGCAAAGAAGCACACCACAAGCTTTGAAGACTTAGTATTTATAGGGCATTTATATTTCATTTTCGGGGTGTCGAATTTTAGTTTTTTTTAAGGCAAAAGCTTGTAACCTTAATTTGTACCAACTTTATTTACTGCATTTTTAATACAAGTGTCATTCATTTCCTGTCATTTACATATCTGTCTTTTAATTCTTGCATTTTACTTAATGAAATTTACAATTTTATTCTACATCTTTGTCATTTGCATTACTTGTTCTTCAATACTGTTTTATAAGCTCTTTTATAAGTTTTTAAGACATTAAAAACTATTTGAAAAGTTCTTTTCATTTTTTGTCAAAAATAACAAAAATCCAAAAAAAATCATAAAAAATTGTCCAAGAAGAAAGCAAGGAGCATGGTTAATATTGGATGGCCATTGGTTTAGAGCTTATGGTAAGCATTAGGATTGGATTTTAAGCTGTGAAAGCTTATTTCATTGCTTGAAGCTTGGACCCTTTGTAAGTCTTTCTTTTAAATTTTTGCTTAATTTTACTGTAGCATAGCTTATTTTTAGCTTATTTATGTCACTTTGTGCTTAGTTATGCTTATGAATGCCTTTTAGTTGCTTTTGTGTGATTTACTTATCATTTGCCTTTAACTGCCCATAGTGCTTTTATAATGCTTATTGCTAGAGTGCTTATTTTGTTGCTTATTTATGTTATCTTATTGCTCATGTTTGCTTATCTTTGTTTGTTTGCTAACTATTTTTGAAAACATAGGCTTAAATCTTTGATAATTGTTTTAAAAAGGTGTTTTTAAAAATCCTAAGGGGTGTTTGGCACAAGGTAAAAATGGGTCAAATTGGTGACTTTAATGGGTTGGGGTGATTAAGCGAACTTTAACTAGCTATTTTAAGTAGTTGTAATCTGTCTTTTAAAGTTTTTAAAGTTTAAATTTGATTTTCATAGTTGATAGTTAAAATTGATAAAATTTGTGGTCTTAAGTTCATAGGTATCAGCTTAAATGTTAAGGGTGTGATTATCCAGCCTTTTAACCTTGTTTTGTATTGTTTTTTATATCACAATGCAGTAGAGAGTTGTTGAATTAAGTGTGCATTGATCACTTTTAGTTGTAGTTAAAACTGTCAAAGTTTTCTTGAGCCATTAAAAAGTTCAATTTTAAATTTAAAAATTAGTTGAGTCAAAGTCATTTGTAAAGCCTGAGCTTGTGAGAATAAGCTCATTGGTGTCCCTTCTTTATCTGTTTTAGCTTTTTATAAGATTTAGAGTCTTTTTAATTGCTTAAAAATAAGCCCCAAAGATGCCCTTTTGGCCTGTTTGATTAGAATTTTATGCCTAAGTGCTTATTAGCTTTTTAGAGCTTCTGGCTTATTCCAATAGCTTATCTTTTGTTCCTAGTTGTTCATTTTGCTTGTGTATTAAGCTAGAGTTGCTTATCTCTCATTTCCTTTGTTAGGAATACGAAATTCCTAGAAAAGTCTTGGTCACTTCATAGATATCGGTAGATAGCTCGTCAAGTAATATTTGGAAACTTACATAGGTAACTAGTCCAAGGTCCATGGAAAGCCCATGTAACCAAGGCCCATGTCCACCTTATGTAAGTATAAATACCCTCTCCACACATGGAGAGGGTGTTGGTTCTCTTTGTAATTTTCCCACTTTGTTTAATCAACTATCCATTTTCCCCCTTTTTCCTTTCTCTCTCTACTTTCTCTCTCTAGTTCATCTTTTGTGTGAAATGAGATTTCTTCAATTGGTATTAAGAGCCATGGAGTGGTGTGTTTAGATTTTTGTGTTTGATTTGTGTTCAAAACCTTTACAAAGATCAATTTAGTGATAAAAATTTTTTGGCTTAAAAACCATAAAGTTTTCATTTTTATTGTTCCTATAGGGTTAGTAATACTAGTTGTACAAGAATTTTTGCAAAAAACCATTAAAAATTGTGTTTTTTTGAAAATTTAAGTTTCGTAACTGTTGGAACCGAACGAGGAAGAACCGAACGAGATTTCTAGTAGTTGGGACCGAACGAGTTGGACCAAACTAGCTTATCTTTTGTCAACCGAACTAGCGAAACTAAATAAATTTTAAACTTAACAAACTCAATTTTTTAATTATACGGTTATTTCTTTGACTTGTAAAATCCCGTGAAACAAACACTTGTTTTCC
>BQNB010042402.1:0-46147 GCA_026074375.1 Tanacetum coccineum | reverse complement strand
AATTTGTTACAAAATTCAACACAGAGACAGAAAATTAAAGCACATACCTGCAACACCATCCCCACCAAATAGCTCAAAGAAACAACATCTAATAACCCCTAATTCATTGCAAATGTATCGAGTAAAAACATGAGGATATCTTTGGGCACATAAAACCCTCTCAAAATCAAACCCAGTATGTGTTATGGTGAATGTAGAAATAGATAGAAATTCAGTAGGAGCTGTGTGGGGGAGGTGAAGAATAAAGATTGGAAGCCTCCGGCTTATCATACAACGAATATAATGACACTATCATAATTGGGTCAAGTGGATTATGCGCTGGGCTAACATACATGGGTTGGACCATAAACAGTTGTTTACGTGAACAGTAAACAACATCTCTAATGATTATATATATAATATAATAAAAGCCTTAAGGAGTACCAAAGGCGACCCGATTACAACTCCTGTATAATTTCTCCAGCCCACAAGCCCACCAACTCTGCATAATTTCTCTAGCCTACAAAGTGCAAACCCAACAACTCTAGGATTATTATTGTTATTATCTGAATTTTCTGATTTTATCATTACCTTTCATCATTTTAATAATAAAATCCTATTTTATTTATTTCTAAAGTAAATTACACCGTTCGTCCTTGTAATTTTGGCCAAATCTGATTGAGTTTTTATCTTTTTGTCATTGCCTAATTGATACTTATCTTGAAACTATGTAACCCCGTAGATCCTTATCTCTAATGATCGTTTACTTTTACCATTAAATGCTCCAATGTGACATGCACATGAGAGTACAATGTCCATTTCAAAATTTTTTTCTTCAGTTGATATATACACGTTTTTTTGTTAGATATAAAAATATAATAAAAATGTTATTTATTCCGTAAATAAACATTTTAATAACAAAATCTAACTCTTACAATAATAATAATATATTACTAAATTTACTTAAAAAGCAGTCCTCGGAAAACGAGCTGCATTTACTGCAAATGGGTCGACCCGTCGAAACCCGTTATTTGCCCGTTGTTTTCCCTGAAACCCGACTGCACCCGCCTGAAACTCGGCTGGAAAATACATCCGAAGAAAATAAATATTCTATTAAAACCTTTCTCTCACTTCTCTGTCTCTGATATCTCTCTCCCACCATCTCTCACATCTGTCTCTTTGCGCTTCTATCACGTGTCTTCCTTCATAACTGATAAGTGTCTCCAAGCTTCATGACTCAACTTCTTCCCACCAACCCACCCTCATTTATCCTTTATAGTTATCTCACACAAAATTATTCCAAATCAACAAATTTCCACCCAAAGTTTGCTAACCCTAATATCTAAAATTGAAGATGGAGAGAAGAAGATAAGGAATCATTCAATTGATTTATGCTAAACATTGTATTTCAATGAGGGATGGGTGAAGGTATGTGCTTTTATTGCATCTGTGTATCAAACACACACACACACACATCATATGCTTTCGTGATGTTCCACCATATTCTTACTCATGTGTTTTGTTTGCTTGAAGGTAATCATGTATTAAAAGGTTTGTGGTTGTTTTCTTGATTGAAAATTAATTTTTAATAAAAAGTTTGTATTTTTATAAAATCAAAATTTGATTGGTTTTATTTTGATTTGGTTTGTGGGTTTTGATTGCAAGGTCTTCATCAAGCCAATCTTTTTTGTTGTTGTTAAGTTCTTGTTGGATTAAGGGAGAAGTTTTGAGAAGCTGTGAGGAGGGATGATGTAAAACCTATCGTTTTGACTGGTAACTTCTTGAATCTATCTTTATAGTTAAATTCAAATAGAATTGTTTTACATGGTTTATGAGCTAGGGTTTGTTTGGTGAAGCCTAACAAGAAAGTGGTCTTTAACTTCTTGAATCCTATGTGTTTTGTCGATTTTAGTTTTTGGGTAGAATATAAAGCATTACCGTTTGGCATAAAATGACTAAAGTTAGCATTTTAACTACAGTGTTTGGTAAAGCTGAATAGATCTTATTACATAATTGTTTAAGTGTGAGTTGGGAGGGAGTGGTGTTGTTTGGGTTTAATAAAGAGGTTGAAAAATAGGTAGGTTCTGATGCTTTTTTGCATATTATTTTTTCGATTGTTGATGTAGCTTACATGTTTATTCACGTGATCAATCCTCAATATTAAGTTTGATTGTTTTAAAAGACTTTAGTATCACCATAGTCCTTTCGATAATAGGCCTCTGATTTGCCAGATTTTTTTGTGTGCCGATTTACCGTGGTTGTATTTATGGAGGGTACTGAATCAATGTGTATGTAGTATGATTTTTAACAGATTTAGTATCACCAAGTCGACTAATAGGCCTCTGATTTTGCAGATTTTTTTTTACCGATACCGAGGATGAAAATGATGGACTGAATCCCACTTATGATATCCTGCCACACAAATACCACTATTCTGAAACATGTAATTTACTGATTCATTAGGGCCGACAAATTTTATCTCAGGTAAGTTTATGATAGACCGTTCATTCATCGATTGTTTAATAAGTGCTTTGTCTCTTTGATTCGGAGGTGAGGACTTGGAATCCAATTGTTTTATTTGAATGCTATCACGACATACATAGTATGAACATAAAGCTTGACCACATTGACATTCTCAATATGAAATCAGTAGATGTGAAATCCAGTTACATCGATAGGAAAAAGACTCATTGCTTTTGGTTTGATCATTATGGCCTTAATATGGATAATTTGATTATTCAGGGCGCGTTGCGTTTTGAAGGTCATTATACGATATCGAATCATCATAGTAAAATGGTTTGAGTTTCATTGGTGTTTAATCTTTTTTAGGTGGGTGTTTGTTTAAGCTTATTTTCTCGGTTTATGAGCTTAATGGATTTTTTGAAAAAACTGATAAGCTCAAAATTTAGGAGACAAAATTAGCGTTTGAAGACTACGAACAGGTGATAAACTCCACACATGTATAAGTAGTGGTTGCAGTGGACATATTTAACAAGTACTTCTCGAAAAGCTAATAACCTCAAATTTAAAGTAATTGGAAGAAAGTTAAATTATAAATTAAAACTTAGCTTGCGTTAAATGTCCTAAAAATTTATTTGTATTATTTATGGACCATTGGTTTAAACATGTTTTCTTACGCACGCTTTCTGATGTGGAGGTCGTAGAGGACTTCAGCAAGAAGTTTTACAACTTCCTAGGAAGTGTACCTAATCGTTGCAGTGCAGTATAAGCAAGACTCGGGGGTTGTTATTGTTCTATAGGGGAATAGGTTAGGAAGGCTTGATTACGGTCTAACAGAATTCTAGGGGTTGAGAGAAGATTCTTTTTGCATTTTTATGTGAATAAGAAAGCAGGTAAATCTATGGTTTGAGAGGTTGGTTTGTTTAACTAATAACTAAACTAATTAATATCTAAACTACTGGTGATAACTTTATGGTAAACAAATGTATTTACCTAATCATGCACTACTCCTCAGATTGCTTCTCCTAGATCCGTTGCTTTGTCACACTTGTGATGATCTGTGTAAGTATTTCCTAGGTCATGAACGGATTACACGAACCCGCCGTCTATTTAATATTCCGTTAAGGCAACGCACAAGTAAGGTAGCATGAAGACTATTACAAGGCCCTAAATTATATTAAATGCTTGTGAAATATCTTAAAAATGATTAAACTATATAATGGGTAAGGTATTAGAAACTATACCAAGTATCTTTTCTACACACCGCGTTTCCTTAGACATGTCAACAGCGATACAACAAAAGCTTTCTAAAGCTAACGCGCACGATTCATTAACAAAAAAACATCAAAAAGATCTACATCTTAAGTTTCATGCAATCATAGATAAATACAAAAGAGGGTTTAGCCTTGCATGTTATAAAAGAAAGAAAGAAGATAAATCAATCAAACACCACATAGACATATTGAATGATTAATGATAAATAACCTTAATGATTAAAAACATGGATACCAAGGTATGTAAAATAGGGTTTATGAGGCCCTCAAAAACGACCTACATAGCTGCTAGAATGAACTAGGGTTCCACTCTCTAGTTTATACAAAGTTACACAGCCTAAAACCCTAAAAACTGTTTTTGTAATTTATAAGATATCGACGTGATGAGTGTCTCTTAGAATACCTAACACCGTCGCCACGTAGATGATTCTAGAATCCTCTTTAAGTCAACCGCGTCCTGACGCCGTCACGAGATTCCTGACGCCGTCACTATATAGATCATCACGAAGTCGCTTTATGCCTGCGACGCCGTCTCCACGCACTGTATGCATAAATCTTCAAGGGATTTGCTGTAGGTCCGTAATCTTGTACTGAAAACAAACGATTAAGCCCATAATCTGGGCATATTTGCATGATTTAGGGGTTAAATTACCCTGAATAGTGTATAACATAACACCTCATCAATACCATTACACTGGGATTTGCGTCCTCAAGAAAATGGGTTTCTAACCTAACAATAGCCAATATTAAGTCATTTAACATAACTCTTTAAAATTATTTTACAACACAAGAAAACGACAAAACCTTCTAACCCTCTGTAATTAAAAGCACATAAAGTATATACTAGCACCTCACATAAGTGTTTAGGATTCTCTCTTTCACTCGGGTGTATAATAAATTATAACATAATGGGGAAACGGAATATCAACACTCATTACCTGTCATAGCATATAAATTAACATAGGCTTGGTAAAGGATCAAACCTCCACCGCTAGGCGCAAGCATTATTCATTACTATCTAAGAGGTCTTTTAAAGGGTTGTGGGGTGTAGGTGTAAGATAACATTAACGGAAACAGAAACGGATGGGATATATTTGGGTGGTGACTTTGGGTAAATTTGGAGTGGAAGGGTTAGCTAATTATTTATACGAATACACGTTGGTTTGGTTGCTAAGCTAAAGACTCGGACAAAATATACAAACTCTATAAAACTCTACACCAATCTCTTTTTTTACTTTATGATAAACATAACACAAGCAAATGGCAGCACGCATATTTTTTCACTCTTTTTTTATATAAGTATATTTTTTCGTACACTTTTGCTCCGCCATTGCTTAAACATATAATACATCATGGGGATCTATAGATACACCCTTACACTTGAACTTTTACATACTCGATTATTCACAATCTAACTAATGACCCGATTTGAGTTGGATCAAAATAATGGAGCTTATTGAGCTCTATTGGGGGTAATAAATTACTTCTTCCCCAATTCTTCATAAGATGAATACTACCATGAATCCTAATCGTCCCAAAACAGTATTTACAAGGATAATGACTTAGCAATCGTGTACTTAATAATTAACTTGGGTTAAAACAATAATGTACTAAAAGTGAGTACATACAAGGTAGGCTAAGGCAACTTAGGTGTAACAATTGGTTCAAGGGTTGACATTGCTCTTCATTAATAGTCCAGCTTAACCAGAAAATTACGAGAACCGTGAAAAAGGATAGGCTCGGAGGGTTTAATTAGTGACTGTGAGCTCAGCAACATTAATATCAATGTTGGAGTGGTAGTTCTCAGTAAATTCGTTCTTAGTTATATGTTTAGGATTTTGGGAAAAGTATTTGTAACCGAATTCAATTAGCGTCCAGTGTTCAAAATTTCTCGGTGATCTTACAAAGCCACTAGCAAAAATGTTTCCCAATTTCAGTAAGTTATATGTTTCGACCGTTTGTGCAACGGTTACAAATACTTGCAACCCATTCTGACACATCATATGATGTACCAAACTTTAATTATAGTTTCTACATATGTGAATCAATCAACACAGGTTAGAGTAGTAGCATAATACATGAAAACTGTCGTAGGATGGGACCCACTTAAGACTGCAACCTAACTGATTTATGAAATCAATGCACATGCTTTAAAAATAAGATACTCTATCAGACACTCCTTATGGATATGAATCAAATATACTACTTAGTTGATTTAAGATGTTTAAAATAAGCAATTCAATGGGTGGTTTAAAGGGGTGGGTTCAGGGGGTGGGTTCATTGCGTGTAATCTATAATCACTTTCTAATTTTACACGTTTTATTTTGCAGGTTATGCTCAACCTTCTTTCGATCTTCCTGAGTCGTCTAATCTTGGAGGAGATGATACCACGATCACAACTGAAACTGAACCAAGTAATAACTGACTTGAGTCCCAATATACAAGTAAAGTTGGTGATTGCAATTGTTTTCTTCAAGTGATAAATGTTCATGATACAGAACCGCCACCTGTTGTTGCTGCACAACCTACTGGAAGACCATGGCTCGGTCAGGACGGTTTGCTGCTAAAAAACTTGAAAAGTATTTTTTATGGAGGTTTAATGGACGTCATCGCACGTAAAGCGTTGTAGCATTTGATGCTGTTTCTAATGCCGCTACATGTAAGTTTGGACTGAACCTTTTATAAGAGATTAATGAAATTGGTTTAAATTTTACACACTTTGGTACGCTTCATGTCGAGTTAGAAAAAGGAACTTGGAGAATGTAAAAGCATCTCCACGGCAGACCCCACGCTGTTGTAACAACGAAGTTAACCGTTTTATTTATCGGTTGTGATATATGCATGACGTATTAAGTGAGATATATTGGTTAGTTTAGTAGTAGGCTTATTGATATGGCATAAGTTATCCCAATACTATCTCATGTATCATGTTTTGATAATCATAAGCAGCGTTCTCTTTATAATTGTTTCTGAACATGCTGAAAGGGGTACAAGCAATTATACACTGCCCGTTAGGAAAAAAAATGTGAACACCATTTTCATTAGAAGTTTAGGTAATAAAAGGGCGTTTAGGGTAATACTTAATGGTACATACATTGTTAGTTCCAGCAAAAATAAAGGGGTGTTTGGTTAAGGGAATAAGTAACCAGTTTTTAAGGGGTGTTGATGTGTTTATACTGCTGTTTTTTGGGGCGTTTAGGGTTCCTGCAAAACTAAAATGTGCATTATCTATTTTTTGAATTGGTATTTGATTCAGATTATATGATTATTATCCAATGTGTATTGTAGGATGTTGTGGTCAGCCTTATGCGGATTGTTGAACTAGCAAGAGAAAAAATCCTCATGTTTTGTTTGTGGGTATCTTACATAGGTCTAGGCTTCGGGGAGGAGCAGAAATTGTTGTAAAAGATTTGGATGTAATTGATTATTTGTTTCAAATTTTATGTATCGTGCGTTTATGAAATCATTTTAGTCTAATAAGTAGAAAATAATCATTTAGTGTCCCGTGCAAATCAAAATTGCCACCATAAACTAACAAATGTGGAATGTAAAATTATATTTGATAAGACGGAATGATATAGCTGTGAATGAATCACTGACGTAAACATCTATGAATTAAATGAACTATTGACGAGTCGTTTATCTTCGTGCAATTTCTTTAAAAAACAAGAGTCTATGGATAACATCATAGATGCTACGAACAACGCATATCAAGAACTTAGAAATGCAGTAGCAAACACGCTTGAAGCCAAAGAAGCCTCAAATGGTTAGGTTACTGTTGGAACATGTGTTGCACTTGGAAACCTCAAACAAAGATGGGATCTATTTCGAGTCGCCCGTGATCAAAATCAGGAGTTTCTTGAGTCAATTAAACTTAGAATTGGGTCTAAATGCTAGGTGAATGAAGCCACAATATCGGCTGCTGGAAATCAAGGAAAGCCGTGGCACATCGACTTTTAGACAACCATGACGTATTTGGTATTTGATGAGCAAGTTTTGGGATGTAAGTTAGTAAGTTATTTCAAAATCAGTGTGTGTATAACTTCTATTCATCAAATACTACACAAATGCAAATGTTAATTGACTAAACAGGTATTTTGTTGCAGTCAGGTATATTAATTACACGAATTACAGTGGAGATGAATCACATAATTATTCAGTGGGAACATAGTAAGGTCATATTGGATAAAAAATGAAACATTTTATAAAGGTGAGATGAGGAAACCCTGCTTTTGGTTACATGGAGTACTTTTTATGAGTTGATCTTACTTTATGAGATGAATCACAAAAGATAATGTCACCTTTCATTTACCTTTTAGGTTCTAATTTGGGACGTATCATTTAGTTTTAGTGGAACCGACTACATGTATTCTCATCTCATAAAAAGTAGGCTATACCTGCAACGGAAAAACCTGCTTGCCGCTTAACTGGCGGGTACCGAATTACATATATTAATGTTTTTAGCTGGAATCCAGTATTTTCATTACACCATCCTGTAGGAAAAAATCATTTTCTTTTCACCTAGCGAGGTTCCACTGAATAAGGCGTTGTTGTAATTGTGTTAGTGAAAAAAGTGGAGATGAATCAGTATAAACAAATACATTGCTTCTTTGGACTACAGCTTCTAATTTTTATACGACACTTATCAGATTCATGATTTTTCCTTCATAATTTTTTATTATCTTGAATGCAGGAATTAATACACGGTTGCTCAGGATGTTATAGCCGCTGTGAGGAATGCAACTCAAGCTCCTTCGCGTATACAAGTTGACTTTGTGTATCTTTCGTTAAATCCTTGGTGCAACTACCATAGTTGATAAAGTTTTTGATGAACTATTCTATTTGTATAAAGTATAAATCCTTTTGTGTAAAGTATAAACAAAAAATTGTTTGTTTCTTTTGGTTTCTTTTATTGTTTTCATGATTACTTTCAAGTACGTATACAAAACGTCCCGCAGCGAAGTGCGGGTATCAAATACTTGTTTTTAGTTATTTGTGAGTTTTTATTTTCAACTTATCTTTGTATATTCATAGCATCCTAAGGTATTTCAAAATCCTCAAAGCTATCATCACAACAACCACAAACAACCAGCACCGTCACATAGCCAACAATATCATCATCATGCTCAGATAAATCTAGAACTAGACAAACTCGTGATTTCCATTTTTCATACGAATCGTTTCTTTTAATCTCCTTTTTTCATTCCCATTAAATTTTCCATATTTGGAAACCACCACAAAGATGGTGTCGGTGTTAGTTGTTGGAGATGACAATGAAAAGAGTAGTGGAAAATATGATGATGCAGGAGCAGTTGGTTGCGATAGTGGTGCGTTATGGTTGTGATCGGTGGTTACAGCGGCTAGCTACAAAAAGGTTGATGTTGTTGGGTTATCGTGGTGATATGGATGGTTGGGTGGAGGGTTATTGTAGATCTAATGGTGGTTATTGTGGATTTGAGTTATTGTAGGTGGTGGTAGCATGATTGTGAGGATCTGAGTTGTTGTGGGTGGTGATTGCGTGGTGTGACAGAGCTTAGGTGGTGGTGGTTTCTTGGTGTGACGAAGTTGTTAAGGATCTGAGTTGTTGTGGGTGATGGTGGTGGAGGTTGTTGATGCGTATTTTATTTTAAATATTTTTTACCAAGTTTTAAATTTATAAAACACGTTTCACCTTACAAACGCACTAACAGGCAGAGAACCCGATCGTGAGTAGTGTAGTTTTGGTAAATCCGAGGTCATCCCAAGAGCTAAAGGACGGTTACAAATCTGAGTTTAAATTGGTTGTCCCGTTTAAAAGCTGTTTAGAATAATTGATTTGTAAGAGAATGAAAACTTTAAAGAAATTAATCAAGTATGATTGAAAAGAAGGAGATCGGTCCTAATTACTTTTTAATTAACTTAATGATTCACTTTATTCTACTATATGGAAAGTAGGGATTGAATGGTCATCTAATCCTCACTTATCTCACGAATCCCCGCCATACTGGTCATAATAACCGGGATTTTGTTCCACTGATCATGGTTATAGCGAGCCGTATATTGCAGTCTTATGGTTAAAGTAATATACCAAACCGTATAACCCATAATTAACAAGAAATAAATGAATCATAATGATAATTAATAAGATAAGCTTAGCCGAAAATTATATTCATACAATCAATATCATCATCAATTAATGAAAGTAATGATAATCGAACCAAACTGGTATGATGATGATGATCGGGACCGGATTCTTCCTTTTAAAGGGCGAGTCGAGTATGAAAAAACGACTTGGGGAGTTGCCCTAGTCGTCCCCTCAGATGAGAGAGAGAATGATGACTTTAAAGATGATTTCGGCCCATATTTATAGGTTTCTGATGGTTTACGGCGTAACTGATTCGTGAGGTTATGCCGTAACCTTGTTGATGTCAACATTTCAAAATATAGGCAAAATGGAATTTATGGCGTGACTGATTTGTTAGGTTACGCCGTAACCATGACGTGAAAAGTTTATGGCGTAATCTATTGGTTTGGTTACGCCGTAACCATGACGTGGAAAGTTTATGGCGTAATCTATTTGTGAGGTTACAGCGTAAACTCTTCAGCACAATTGTAGTAATTGTAATCTTGTCGGCCGTCAGTTGGTGATCCGGCTCGACACCACGACACGAAAGTTGTAGATACCACTTTCCTTTTTCATCGGCCGCTATGTTACTGGATGATTGATGATTAGATCCGGATTTCATAGGGAGTTGAAGTTAGTATGAAGAAGTTATGGTCAAAATACTAGAGCACATTTCTCGAAGTATCACCGGAGCATTTCTTCTTTGGCTTTGTTTCCTTTCATATCGAGGTACTACAATAGGGTTTTGAGGCCCTAAAAATGACCTACAAAGCTGCTAGAATGACTAAGGTTCGTCTTCCTAGGTTTATACAAAGTTACACACTTAAAACTCTAAAAATGGTTTTATATTTATAGAGATATCAACGCGACGGCGTCGCTTAGGAATCCTGACGCCGTCGCCACGTAGATGATTCTAGATGCTTTTTAAGTCGGCCACATCCTGACGTCGTTGCGAAATTACTGACGTCATCACCATATAGATCACGACGGCGTCGCTTTATGCCTGCGACGCCGTCTCCATGCACTGTATGCATAAATCTTCAAGCGATTTGGTGTAGGTCCGTAATCTTGTCCGTGAGCCCAAGTCACGTGTATTTCCTCCAAAAGCCATCCAAGTGCTAAAAACCTAAAAACCAATGATTTAGCACGTAATCTAGGCATATTTATATGATTTAGGAGGTCAAAAATACACACAAAGGTCGAAATTTGAAAGTTCGATACACACAATAAGAAAAAAAAAGTTCAGTACACACAATAACAAAAAGTGACAAGTCTAATGCATTTTCAAGTAATTAACCCTAAAAAATAATAATAATAGTAAAGTAAAAAAATTGTGTTAAAGTGAGAAAGACAAAAACACCTTCACGTGCTTGCACGTGAGGAGAGTTAACGAAGAAAGATAACTGGATTGGGTGATAAGGATGGACAATGTTACATAGTTTGATTATAAGAATCAAATATGCAATAAAAAGATAGAAACTTAATCAGGGATTCAGCTCATACAAAAAGGACGTACAATGTAATTTACTCTTTTTTCTATTATCCTTTTAGCAGCTACTATCAAGTCCGGAAAATAAAGACTTCCAACAAACATGAGAACTTAGTGAAAAATTGATTAAAGAATACATAGAAAAACAACTGACACCTTAAACATCACAAGATAATCGATACCCCTTCAGCATTGACGTGTTTATTAGCCAAGTTTAATAAAACGAACATGCGCATATCCCACCGTTCCTTACTTATTAACCAAATTTGTTACATTATAGTACAAATGTATTGTATCAACTAGATCTCCCCCACATTCCTTTACGAGCATTAGTCAGGATGATTAACTTGTACGCTTAATTATATACTTAGACACGTATATTAACATCATATTGGAGCAGCATAGAACCAACTTCTTTACAAACTTATACGTTGTTGCTACGTCTATTTAGATACATAATTAGTCACATTTTTTGTGTTTCTTAATCGTTTTTTTCTTTTATAAAGGAGGAATGATACATCCATATATTCTTATAAAAAATAATTCACACAATGATGTGTATGTTAATTTATGGATGGAAATATGATAAAAGAATCTAAAGTATGAGAGATAATAAAAATATTATCATATCACATCATTATATGAATTTCTTTTTGTAAACCTTTTTTTTACAGTTTTGTAAACCTTATGCGAATCTAGCATTTCTGTTCATAAAAATGGAAGGTGCAACCTCAACAGAATTATAATTTCATAGGATATTTGCTTGACTTGCACACTAAGTGAATTTAGTTTAAATCTAATCATAACTTTAATTAAATTAGCATACTTGGGGGATGTTTGGTAAAAGGAAACGAGAATAGAGAAATATAAATGGATATTCGTTTGTTTGGTAGTTTAAAGAAACAAGTGCAATACCTGTGTGTTGCATTGGTCACACATTAAACCAACACAGTTACGTATGACGTAGGTGTTATAAATATATATTTATTATGCGGCCATCCACATTTCGTAGCGTTTTAAACATTATGACTTAATAATTGCTTTACTTAATTTACTGATGATTAGAGGTTTATATATACGCACTTGTATGTATTGTAATCTATCAATCTCAATGAAATACATAAGTCTCGATTCTCTTTACTTTCTTTTTTCATACATCTATTATGTGTGTTGCTATCAGCAACACGATCCTAAAGTAATTTTCTTTTTCAAAAGATATGAGATTGAAAGAATGGTATTGCGGTTTGTACGTGGCATCGTCGTTGAGATAAGTTTTTTCTTCTACTTCGATTAATTTTTGATATCGTAGATCACTATGCTTTTACTTCTCCTCGTATTTGTCTGTTAACTATAATTTTATTTAAACTAAAACAAGCGATAATTTTTTTTAAAAAGCAAATTAATGTATAAAAACTCTCAAGAGAGAGAAGCCAATAGGCATACACCAAAAGAGCACAACAGGGCCATCAAGATGAGGGCCTAAAACAATCTAAAAGGGAAATCAAAAAGCCACAACATGAAAAAGACATAAACACCAAACCATATATCAACTGTGAGAAAGGTCCACCACTAAACCGATATCGAAAGGCTTTGACACCCAAACACTCCAGTTTAAAGCTTTATTTTCCTTACGCCATCTATTGGAAAACCATAAGAGGGACGAGGATTGAATCCGAGGAAAAATATCGACCTTTAGCTCTTCTTTCCTTTCATCAATCATAGAATGGAGCACCTTATTTCTCCAAGCCTAAATATGCCAAAAAACAATGTAGCAGACACTGGTGAAGCTAGTTTTTACATAGCCGAGGAAGTTATTCCCGAGAGATCCTAACACCAAATCTGTAATTGATATGTTTGAAGGAACACATATACCTCACTAACTTAGACATTTACGCCATATAACTAGAGATTTTGAACATGAAATGAACATGAGCTCTCTAGTTTCGGAACAATCACCGCATAAAGGACAAAGAACGGATGGAACATCAATACCTCGCGAGTCGAGGTTAGTTAAGAGAGGGAGCCTATCAAGCACGAGACGCCAAATAAAAATATTTCTCTTTCTCGGGACAAGGGAAATCCAATCATGTGTTTATCCAAGCTGCTACTATCAGTTAAGTATGTCGAATCAATAATACTTGAAAGACGTTTAACAGTGAATAGGCCATCATTGCTAAGCGTCTATATCCAGTCGTCTTTCGCTTGAGGACAAAGAACGAAACCGTCAAGAAGAGAAGAAAGAGATTGTAACTCAGAAAAGGCACGACCCTTAGGAGATGAACGTCAATCCCAATTTCTTTTCCAAACCTTGTTCTCAAGGCACCAACTATCTTTAATCAGGCAATCTTCTGAGAGCTCAAGGGCATAAAGGCGTGGAAATTAATACATAAGAGGAGGATCAGAGTGAACCTATTTATCACACCAAAAAGAAATGTAATCCCCACAACCAACCTTTCTCACAAAGGAGCTGTTGAAAGGGATATCAAGGCCATCAATTGCATCCCCTATACTCCTTATATTTTCCTGCATAGAGGTTTTTTGGCCTTGACTCGGGTCACCATGAAGTCTCCTCTCTTTCCATAATAACTTAGGAAATATCTTACCTAAAATATTTTTTAAAAAAAAATTTTATTTTTTGAAAACAAAGTGCCTCTTTTTCAGTATGAAACCGCCACTACCATTTTTCGAGGAGACTCGAGTTTTTTGCTTATATGCTACCAATGCCAAGACCCCCTTGGTCATAACCAGCAAGAGCAGTTCTCCATTTAACCCAATAAATTCCTTTAGAGTCTTCTTTAAAGCCTAAAAAAATGACATCGAATTCTATCAAGCATAGATAAAACCTTCTTCGGGGCCTGAAACAGTGAAAGGTAATAAATGGGTAAGCTACCTAGGACTGACTTTGTAAGGGTCGAACGACCCCAAAAGAAAGGCAGTTTGCCTTCCAAGATGAAAGACGATTTGTGAATTTAACAATCACATTAGACCAATTGCATAATCTTGACATATCTTTATCAACTGGTAGCCCAAGGTATATGAAAGGAACGGTATCACCTTTGCAATTAATAGAAATAACAAGATTCTTAATATCATCAGAGCTTACACCAATACCATATAAGGTACTCTTGGAGAGATTTATTGCAAGACCCGAAACCTTTCGAAAGTTTTTCAAGATGGAAATTAGATTCTTTATGTGTTTTCTAGACCCTTCCCCAAAAATAAGCGCATCATCTGCAAATTGCAATAAAGAAAGATTTGTTCCTTCGTCTCCTAAATTAATACCATTAAATACACCTTTTTCACATGCTATTATGATGACTAATTGGTGAGGAATAAATATAAATAAAAATAATATGAGATCTATTATTCCCACAACATGCTCGGGTCTGCTCTCGTTATAAACAAACCTATAATGGTATTTTGGTATTCTAAGCTTTATGCCAATAATGTTCATTAAACTTCATATGCCAATTTGTGTACTAGATATAACAATGTCTGCGTAAACCTATTTTGCATTTTCTGACTGAATTCACTGATTGAATTTCATATGTTTCATTTTCAAACGCGAGTGAAAGAAAATCATTTTGTCTATTAGATTAGCAAAGAGAATATCTTATAATGAACATGTTAAAAATTAATGCGTATAATTCAAATATCTTGTTGCTCGTTTAAATGAAGTGGCTGATACGTTGAGTAGAAAGACCACTTTATTGGTGACCATTAGTAACGAGATTATGGGCTTTGATTAATCAAGGAGTTGTATGCAAGTGATGAAGATTTTCGTAACACTTAAATGGAGCTCAAAACCAAGCAACATCGGGGTGAGTTTCTTGTACTTAATGGTTATTTGTTTAAAGGTAACCATTTGTGTATTCCAAAGATTTCTCTTAGGAGTCAATTGATTAAAGAGGTACATGTGGGAGGATTGAATGCTTGTTTAAGTCGAGATAAGAGCATTGTTAGAGTAAAAAACCGATTTTATTCGCCTTAATTAAAAAGGGATGTTGGAGCTTTCGTGAAGAGATGTGTCATGTGTCAAGAAGGAAAGGGTAAAGCATAAAATACGGGTCTTTATATGTCGTTGCCCGTCCCTGAGAGTCCTTGGGTTGATATTTCAATGGATTTTGTGCTTGGGCTTCCTCGTACTCAATGGGGAGTCGATTCTATGTTTGTTGTTGTTGACATGTTTTCTAAGATGGCGCATTTCATTCCTTTTAAGAAGACTTCGAATGCAACACATATTGCGAGGTTGTTCATTCAAGAGGTGGTTCATTTGCATGGAGTTCTAAAGTCCATTACTTCGGATCAAGAAAGTAAGTTTTTTGCTCATTTTTGGTTGACACTTTGGAGACGATTGGGCAAATCTTTGAATTTTAGTAGTACCGCTCATCCTTAAACGGACGATCAACCCGAAGTAGTTAATCGCACAGTGGGAAATATGATATGTTGCTTGTGTGGAGAAAAGCCTAAACTTTGTGATGTGTCGTTGGCACAAGCCGAATTTGCTTATAGTAGTGCGGTTCATAGCTCAATGGGATTCTCGCCATTTGAGGTTGTGTACAAGACTTCTCCAAGGCACATGGTAGATCTAGTTGATTTAATGGGTAAAAATAATATTAAAGCAAATAAGATGGTGGAAGAAATTCAAGCAACTTATGAGGTTGTGCGAGGCAACATTACCGACGCAAATCCTAAGTATAAAATTGCAACGGATAAGAATCGTCAGAAGAAGTTGTTCCAAGTGGGAGATGTGGTAATGGTGTTTCTTTGCAAAGAACGTTTTCCGAATGGAACTCATAGCAAGCTATAGCCAAAGAAATATGGTTCGTACAAGATACTTCGAAAGATTAATGATAATGCTTATGTGGTTGACTTGTCAAATACTATTAGTATTTCAAAGACTTTCAGTGTGTCAGAAATTTATGATTTTCACTCCGAGGACGTGAATGAGGACAAGCACTCGAGGAAAAGTTCTTCTAAAGAGAGGGAGAATGATGATGATATAATTAACGAGCTAGAAGAGGAGTATATGGAGTACCTAAAGCCTGACAAGAGTAAAGGTATTGCTAGTTGGAGTATGGGCACTACTAAACCAAACTGAGGTTACTGGTTTCTAATTTGGAGTATTTATACTATTGATGGAGTAACTATATTAAGTCATCTAAAGCCTAATATGATTACTTGTTTTTTGGGAGCAACTCTACTTTGGAGCAATTCTACTATTGCTGGAGTAACCCTAATTTGTGTCGTGACTTTTGTTTAGTTTCTTTAGTTTGTTTGTTCTAGAATAATTGGGTTAACTTTTTCCCCATGTTTAATTTTCCTATAAATATAGGTCTTGGGTTTATTGTGTTGGTATTTAATAATCAATAATTAACGACTTTTAGGGTTTAATCCTTTTCTAATTCGACTTAAACCCGAGTATGGGTTTATGCACGTTTTGTTCGCGGTTCGTTGTGTAAGTGCTTATTAGTATCCTAGATGGTGACTGTTTTGGAGAAGATCCAAAACTCATACTGTTGGTGGGAGGTTCATGGTATGAAGAGTACATGGATCATGGTTTTACCAAATTCATGAAAGAACTTGAAAGTTGTTAACATCATGCTACAGAACTATTTTATGTTCCGATGACAGTAGGTGCGGGAATTAATCCATAAGAATCGCGAGGGTAGAAAACACAAAGGTCGAAGAATTCGTCCAACCTTACACGATTTTAGAGGCAAATGTGTAAGCAACCAATCACCGTTCAACAATGGAAGAATTGCAGAATTTGAGGAGAAAAAGAAGGATGATCGAGTACCTACAACCAAGATTTCTCGTTTGAAATTTCTAATCAACAATTCGGTATGTTCTTTAATTATTGATTATTGTAGCATAAATAATTTGGTTTCAAGAAAATAGGTAAATTTCCTAAAGTTACCAATGAAGATTTGTCTAATAGAAAGTTACCAAGTTTGTAGGGTTCTTGTGACCATAGGAAAATTTTATAAAATAGAATTACTTTGTATTGTGGATGATATTTATGAGTGCCATATATTATTAGGAAGACCTTGACAATGTGAGGTTAATGGCAAGTATAATTTTGAACAAAATCTCTACCTTTTCTCATGGGAAGGAAGGAGAATTGATATGGTTCCACCCAAAGTAACACCATAATTACCAAAACCCAAGGTTAAGTTGAAGAAAAGATTGTGAAGGCCGAGGTTATTGATGAGCACATTGAGAAAATCTAAGACCTTCAAAGTTATAAACAACATGATGACAAAATTTCAACTTTATTATTTAGAACAAGGAATAAAGTTGGTGCTTTTAAGACTTATGAAGAAATTATGGGTTTTAATGATAACGAAGATGTGAAGGTTTTTAATTATGAGCTAAAACAGATTTCGAATGCGTCTATGATTTAAACGTTCGTGATTTAGATTAGGAGTTAGTTTTAAGGATGATTATCAAAAATCAAATTAAGTTTTCAATAGCGAATAAAGAAGCTATTTTTATTATAATTGAAAACTTAGGGGTCCTTGATAAGGAGCACACAACCTGATGTTTTGGGTCATGGGTTGATCGTTGGGAGTATGGTAGACGTGTTAAAATTTATGAAGGTTTTTGAGTGGATGTGAAGCGCAAATCCATTGAAGATAAGGTTCGTCGTGAGAAGGTGTTCAAGGTTGATGAATCCCTTGATATTAAGAACTCGAGGCGAGTTCTTTTCAAGTGAGGGGGATTCATGTTGACGAAACCAAGGTCAATGACAGGTGGGATTGGCCTTCACCTAAGACATTGCTCGTGGTTAGAAATAATGAAGTGGCTGATGCGTTGAGTAGAAAGACCACTTTATTGGTGACCATTAGTAACGAGGTTGTGGGCTTCGATTCAATCAAGGAGTTGTACGCAATTGATGAAGATTTTCATAACACTTGGATGGAGCTCGAAACCAAGAAACATCGGGGTGAATTTCTTGTACTTAACGGTTATTTGTTTAAAAATAATCGTTTGTGTATTCCAAAGGCTTCTCTTAGGAGTCAATTAATTAAAGTGGTACATGTGGGAGGATTGAATGCTCATTTAGGTCAAGATAAGACCGTTGCTAGCGTAAAAAGCCGATTTTATTGGTCTCAATTAAAAAGGGATTTTGGAGCTTTCGTGAAGAGATGTGTCATGTGTCAAGAAGGAAAGGGTAAAGCACAAAATACGTGTCTTTATATGCTGTTTCCCGTACGTGAGAGTCATTGGGTTGACATTTTAATGGATTTTGTTCTTGGCCTTCCTCGTACTCAACGGGGAGTCGATTCTGTGTTTGTTGTTGTTGACATGTTTTTCAAGATGACGCATTTCATTCCCTATAAGAAGACTTCAGATGCAACATATATTGCGAGGTTGTTCTTTCAAGAGGTGGTTCGTTTAAATTGAGTTTCAAAGTCCATTACTTCAAATCGAGATTGTAAGTTTCTTGCTCATTTTTGGTTGACACTTTGAAGACGATTGGGTACACCTTTGAATTTTAGTAGTACCGCTCATCATCAAACGAATGGTCAAACCGAAGTAGTTAATCGCACATTGGGAAATATGATACATTGCTTATGTGGAGAAAAGCCTAAACTTTGGGATGTGTCGTTGGCACAAGCCGAATTTGCTTACAATCCTGCGGTTCATAGCTCAACGGGATTCTCATCATTTGAGGTTGTGTACAAGACTTCTCCAAGGCACGTGGTGGATCTAGTTGATTTACCGGGTAAAAAGAATATTCAAGCAAATAGGATGGTGGAAGAAATTCAAGCTACTCATGAGGTTGTGCGAGCCAACATTACCGAAGCAAATGCCAAGTATAAAATTGCAGCGGATAAGAATCGTTGGAAGAAGTTGTTCCAAGTGAGAGATGAGGTAATGGTGTTTCTTCGCAAAGAACGTTTTCTGGATGAAGCTTATAGCAAGCTACATCCAAAGAAATATGGTCCGTACAAGATACTTCGAAAAATTAATGATAATGATTATGTGGCGAACTTGCCAAATACTATGAGTATTTTAAAGAATGTCAATGTTTTAGAAATTTATGAGTTTCACTACGAGGACGTGAATGAGGACAAGCACTCGAGGACGAGTTCTTCTAAAAAGAGGGGGAATGATGAGGACATAATTAACGAGTTAGCAGAGGAGTATATGATGCTCCTAGAACGTGGCAAGAGTAAGGGTATTGCTGGTAGGAGTATGGGCACTGCTAAACCAAACTGAGGTTACTGGTTTCTACTTTGGAGTAATTCTACTAATGATGAAGTAACTCTACTATGCCGTTTAAAGCCTACTGAGGTTACTGGTTTTTTGGAAGTAACTCTACTTTGGAGTAATTCTACCATTGATGGAGTAACCCTTCTATTTGTGTCCTGAGTCTCCTGACTTTTGTTTAGTTTCTTTTTTTTGTTCAAGAATAATTTGGTTAACTTTTTCCTCAAGTTTAGTATTCTTATAAATATAGGGCTTAGTTTATTGTGTTAGTATTCAATAATCAATAAAATTCACGACTTTTCGGGTTTAATCATTTTTTGATTCGACTTAAACTCGAGTTAGGATTTATAACACGTATTTGTTCCGCGTCATCGTTTGACTTCCATCCCTATGTAAATCATATTTTTAAGTAAAAATTGATGATAAAGTAAAAAATCAATTACAAATACATTCCAAATACATAAGGGGTTTATATTTTCATACTCAAATTAGTCACTTTTACCAATTTGGCCTAGTTGGTGCGCAAATGACGATATGGTGCGCTATTTGAATGATTTGTGCACCAAATAATTAATGCTTCATTAATCTCCATTCACCCATATACCTACCCTCTTTCACTATCACCCACCCACTCATTTACTATCACTACGTGGCAACATCTTATTGGCTTATAAATTAAATATGGTGCTCAAAGAATTTTTGGTATATCAAATTTAAAATATGGTGCGCTAAATACACATTTTACGCACCAGAATTGACGTGACAACATCTTATTGGCTTATAAATTAAATATGGTGCTCAAAGTGGTCTTGGTATAGCAAATTTAAAATATGGTGCGCTAAATTCACATTTTGCGCACCAAAATTGACGTGGCAACATCTTATTGGCTTATAAATTAAATATGGTGCTCCAACACAATTTATTTTGTATTTGGTGCGCTAATATGTACTTTGATGCGCAAAATATGTTGAATGCGCACCAAAATGGCCAAAATCTCAAATACGGTTTGAATACATCATTTTACGTAAACACACTAAGAAATACGACCATTTAATTAATTTCCTCTAAAGTAAATCATCAGACATTAGTTGTAGCAAAAATAAAATAAAATATCTTACTATTTCTCAAAAGATATCCAATGGATAAATAGTTGCCGTCAAAAAAAAAAACAAAACTCATAATGAAAGCGAAGCATATTATCCTCTATCCATTATTATTGACGCGGTTTACACACGGTCACGTTCTTTCAAATACATGCACATGACACACACATCATTTAATTTGTATCTATGCATTATTTTTCACACATAATATAATGCAATTCTTCCATTTCATGAAATCTTGTTTGAATTATTTCTTATTCATGTGGGATGTGGTTGTGTGAACTGAATGCACACAAGAGAAAGTGAGTAACATTGTGAGCGGTCGGTCGTATAATGTACTAGACATCGCATCAGCGAGAGAGCATAGATGCCAAACACATAATGAAAAAAAACCTTTACTGTTTGAGAAGCGTTTAGATGAGGTGATCTCAAATAGTTTATTTGCCTTCCAGACATCTATGGAATATATTATGGTAAAACTCATATTGTGATACTTGTACTATGAGTGCACATGGTAAAAAATTACTATTATTGTATTAAAAAAACCCTTACGCTATGTGTCGAGTTTTGAAATAAGTAGAGATCCATGAAGTATTACTCAAGATGACTATTTTTTGTCCAGTCTACCATAACATAGTTTGACATGATTGTACAGGAACATAGGATTTCACTTACAAGTATGCGGAGCGGGGGGGGGGAGAGGGGGGTGCGGGACAGGTGTGAGACTACACTTTGGACAATTGCAGCGCGCTGTAAGCAGTTGGAGCGCGAGAGCGAGATCATGAATTTGATATACCCTGGTATGGATACAACTTCCAATTTATACTACCGGTGTTCTATAATTGCATGTTATAATCCATGAACTTAATATATTATTCTTAACTTTTCCAGTGTCAATTAACGAATATATAGTATTGCTTAAGCGAGAGACACAATCAATGTCAATCGATTGGGTTACACACATTTTGTGAATTCTGAGCGCGTGCGTGCGATGGCCCGCCAAACTCATATTAAATTCATTAGTGATAATATTAGAACAACCCCAAACTCTTACAAGTATTCATTTTATTGATCTGTGTCATTGGTGAATCGTTGTTACGGAGGGGTATTGTGACTGTGATAACAACTAATGTTACTCGCTGCGTGATCAAGCCAAGAAAGAAGAAGCAACCAGATAACAACTTTTATTAATAAAAATCCCTACCATTTTAATTACCTATAAATCTTCCTTAAAACATCAAAAATTTTAACACAACATCATTAAATATATTCTTTTACTCCTCATATTTTCACACAACTCAAAGCGGATTTAATCGAACACGTCAATCGCAATCGCAATAATTAAGTTATGATGTTTTTAAATTTTTAATGTAACGTTTTTATGTTTTAGTGTAATGTTTTTAATTTTTAATGTGATGTTTATTTAATATTTAAAAGTAATAGTTTTAAATATTAATAATAATAAAAATTTAGTTTTTAAATAAAAAATAGTATAATATGTGAGAGATATTTGTGATTGATAGTAATAGTCCTGGTGTGAGGTGAGTGATTAAAACAGAGAGAAGAAACGCAGATGTGACCTGATTGTGGTCAGTGAAGATGGGTTTTTTGGCGTGACGGATAAATGTAGCCTAATGCAATTCTTCCATTTCATGAAATCTTGTTTGAATTATTTCTTATTCATGTGTGATGTGGTTGTGTGAACTGAATGCACACAAGAGAAAGTGAGTAACATTGTGAGCGGTCGGTCGTATAATGGTTAAAACGGTCCTGCATAGTGAGTGGGTTTTATTAGTACATGGTCTTGTACTAAAATTGGAACTAAACAGCTAAACTGAATTAGCTAGTTTACAAATGAGTCCCATATGGCCTAAAACATACATTTACAAGTGTGGATACGTAAATGTAAATTGATTATGTCTGAATTTAAACCTCTTTCAGTTAACGATCACACATGAAATAAAACAAAAAAGTAACAACGTACATTTATGAGTTTTCCCACATATTTAGGTTTCTGATAGGGTTTAGACATGGTAACTACATCTTCTTAAATTTCATTTTACCTAGTCAAAGCTTTAATAATAATGATAAACATATAAATTATTTGCTTCTATTTTATTGGATAACTTTTCAGTGGATGTCAACCTTTGAATGCAGATACCACGTACAGTAGTAGCAAAAACATAAGAAAATGTAAACATAGGTGTTACTTTGCACAAGTGTTCATACCGGGCTAAAAAACAAAAACCAGGACACGTGTATGGTTGCATTACAAACAGAGTTATTAATTGAAACTAATGAAAGGGGTTTACGTGGACCATGAACTTTTTGGATATTTGATAGGTTCTTTGCACATGAATGAAAGATTGTGGGGGAACAAACCAATTGACGATGTGCATTCCTTTTGTTTTCTAGCTATAAACTGTCGTCCCAGGCTCAATATATATACTTCATCCGTCCCTAAATAAGTGTCCACTGTTGACTTTTAAAGTCTTTTTCAATCAACTTTGACCTTAAATTATTTTGTTTGTGTTATATAATACTTAATGAAAATTACATCAATGAAAATACAATTAAAATCAATCCATTCATATATTTTGCATCAAGTATTATATAACAAAAAAAAATATAGTTAAATTCAAAGTTGTAGAAAAATGACTATTAAAAAATCAAATAGGACACTTAATTTCGGTCGGAGGGAGTAGCAAATTGACCCCCTCACATGTAGACAGATAAAAAACATTAAAGTGCTAAATAAATAACTTGATCAAAACAACTTCAAATGTGGCGGCTTCTTCTTCAAATGCCGATGATTGTCAACAAATGCGACAAAAATACTAGGATATTTTTATTTTAACACATTTTGTTGATTTTTCTAACTCAATTCCCTCTACGTGAGATGAATTAATGCTGATTTTATCTAGACTAGCTAAAGAACACAATCGACTTATTATCTTCATTTTCATATCAATCTTTGCATTTTCTAAGGATTTGTTACTTATAAAGTAAAAACCGTTTTGTTTTTTGACATTAATAAATCAAAACTCATGTTGGGGTGTGTATAATATAATTATCAATGTTTGTTCATTGGGTTGTTATAAATTTGATTTGTTTATCCACGCAAATAGTCAATATATTGGTTTTCTTAATTTTTAACTGAACAAGATATCGGTGTCAGGACCAGTCTTTATAATTAATAGTTGCAACACAGTACATTTACTGGTAATCAGTAATATAATAATTAGTATGCTTAATTTTTTAAACGCAAAAGTAATAATAAAATACAACAAGACTAGCAAGAAGCTAGAACAAGTATACAAACAAAATGTAATATATATCTTAACCATAATGTACTTGCATTCTCGAAAAAATCAAATTGCTCTTAAACCAATTACTAATTTTCTAATTACGTCCATTTCAGTCAATTATCTTTGGAATATTGGATTAGCAAAATGCATTATATCTAGCTATAGATATAGATAGAAGTAGCTCAGAGATAATAATGACAGATATAATAGAGTAATGACATCCCAATATCAAAGATAGAATAAATGGAATTCTAGATGATTAATAAAAGTTGAAAACTTGAAACTAATTAGATAACGGGTGGAGAAAAAATAATACAGTGCCATTTTGAAGGTACTTTGTATTGAGACAGTGATGAATAAAGGAGAAGACTTATGAGTTAAGAATTGTTCGTTGGTTGAGGGAAAACGGTGAGCAATCGTCAATTGGTCTAGCCATCAAGGTAAGATGAAATACAATCACTGATCATGCGAATTTGCAAATACATGAATAATTTCATATCTCTTCCGACTTTCATGTTCATTTTCCTAGTTTCATTTCATATTGCAAAGAAAGTGTCGCTTTTTGAACTTTCTTTTTGGCCATTCGGGGTCGGCTGGGTGTTGTCTTTAGTGTCACATAGTTTAAGGCTACAATTTACCGTTAAAAATGTTTTAAACATACCATAAAAGCGAATTGTAGCCACACATAAAGCAAGATATATTACCATGATTATAGCACCCTTTTACTCCTATTTTAATAAAGCTTTTTACATGAATCTTTTAACATATAACTTCTACAGTATGTTTTTAGATGAATAAAATGAAAAGGATCAAGATAGATAATTTATGTCTAACGTAATTTGACGAATAACAAAGATGTTTCTTGAGAGAGGGATGGTTGTAGAGTTAGGGACGGAATCAGGAACCAAAGTGATCAGATACATTTTGGATAAATTAAAAGGGTAGGTTATTATCTAGGGCTAATTATCAAAATAAGATTTTTTTAATAAAAATATATAAAAATAAGATACTTTTTATAAAAAAAAGATAGTTTTCATAAAAATATAAAAAAAATCTTTTTTAATTAAAAAAATATTCTTTATTATACTTATTTTTATAAAAAAAGATTTTTCTTTATTATACTTTTTATAAAACAAATCTTTTTTTTTATATTTTTTATAAAAAAATGACGAGTCGCATAAAAGGTATGGTGAAAGTCGCATAAAAAAAATAGCTTACGCATCTATGACAAATTGTTTTTTTTTTTTTTTTGAACCCAAAGAAATATCAACTATTATTAGCAAACACTAGCAAGAAGCTAGACAATATACAAGAAATCAAATATTGAGCTGTTGAATCCAACTATCTCACTGTAAATTTAGAATTTACCTCTAGCTATTACAACCAACAAAAAGATCGTAAAAAACAAAATCATTCGAAAATGGACCTCTTTAAACGAGGCTTTTTACTCTGCGAAAAGTAATTGGTTCCGGAAATTCCTACAAACTCCACGGACGTAACATAAAAAACGTCTTCCCAAAAATAACCTTCAAATTATAAGCATAAGACTAACCGAATTGAACCAGAACAGCCATTCTGCATACGATTAAAAAGTTTGCACACTCAAATATCCACAGCAGACAGTAATAATCTCGTCACAATCTCTAGTCCCAAAGAAACAATTGAAGAAAAAGTGAGAAGTAACATCGAAAATCGCATCCCACAAGGTACACGACTGGCGTTCAGTAATCGACATTCCTTGGATACAGATTCATGTAAAGTTATAAAGCTACTTACACATATGTACTTCACTACTTGTATTAAAGTTGTATAAGTTGCTTAAGTTGAATATGGTCGCATTAATTTTTGAGGACAATTTGGTAAACCAAAAAATTGGGGCAATCATTGAATTAAGGTAAGGGGGATGAGGCACAAAATGAATTAGCCCTATTATATATAAGACCCCTCCTCGTTTTTTGATTTTGTTTTAATTTTTTAATTTTTATTTTATTTTTATAATTTTGTTTATATTATAAAACTGTAAAACGAAAATTGCGGAACAGAAACTGATAAAAATCTGTGTTGTACTTGGTGATACAAAAAGAATGTTTTGTATCTTTTTGGTACTTTTTTTTTTGAACGGCAAAATTTTATAAACTAGCAATGAGCTAGAAAAGAAATATAAACAAAGATATTAAATGCGGTTTTTAAGCCAATCACCCTAAGAACTTCCTACTACACCTACTATTAACCAAAGAAAGGGAGGAAGAGACAAATTCCTCTAAAAGTATCGATCTAGAACGGCTTAAGAACATCAAAAGTAGAACTATTCCGAAATCCCCAAATTACCACCCACAACGTAGAAGACCCTTTCCTTCCAAAAAACCTTTAACTGAACCCGGAAGACGAACAAAGAAGAACCACATCGAACCATTCTGAAACGAACGCCAAAGCTGGAAATCGATCTCCCCCCACCAACGGCAACACCCCTAACACGAGCAAAAACCTCCTGAAGATAGAAACATCGAAATAACAAATGATGGTACATCCTCTTCATCCGAAAAACAAGCCGGCAAGAAGTGGACTCCAAAAAAACACCATTTTTGGACCAGATTATATCTATAGGCAAACACCCCCACGAGCTCGCACCATAAAAACATTAATTAATAAGAATTAACTTAACCCACCTAGTCGCTCAGAATGAGAGGGAAGCACCAAATCATCATATCAAGAACTATTAATCATTCACACTAAATTCACTACTGCTAGAAAGGGAGAAATAACCAACTATCATAGACGTATGAAAGAACCACTGAATTCAAAAACGAACCTTAAATCTGAGAATTCTTGCTGTTCGAGCCCCTCCTCTAACTGATCCTCCGAAAGACGTATCCATGAGGCCAGCCCTCTTAAGCCCGCCACCCAATATTTGGAATATCCCCTAATACCAAGTCTCTTTTCCAAAAACTAGTAGATTGACCAAGCCCCTATACGATTTTAGAGCAAGTACACCAAAAAATCAAATCCAGATGACTTAAGCACTGAAACTTCTCCTTCAAAATCGATAGCGTCATATGGAAACCTTACGGAACTTAATTAGAATCAATCTAATCCCCAAGAACCGCTTGATAACAGACAACCACAAAAATCAACTTGCGAAACGAAAACGCCAAACCCACTTTAAAGGAGCCACGATTAAGAGCGAATAAACTCGAAACCCCAAGACCCCCTTTCTTCTTCGAGAGCGAACACCTTATTCACACGCAATCCAGGAGAATTTTTTTTTTCTCCAACATGCTGGCAACCTGTTTAAAGAAGTTTACTACGAATTGACTCCATAACCTTAAGCAAACAGCCTTTTGGAACCTTAAAAAATGGACATGTTTATAAAGGGGATATGCACCGAAACTGATTTTAAAAACAAAGTAAGGCCTACCACCAATCGAGAGGGTTTTCGCTTTCCATTTAGACAAACGCGATTGAAGCTTTAAAATTACATCATCCCAAGCCTTATGACGAGTCATCCCAGCCCCCACCATAACCCCAAGATAACGGAACTTGTTTTCCATAATAGTGCAACCTAAAGAAGAAGCCATAATCCTCAACTCTAGACCGCGGGACCCCCACACCCAAAATTTGGCTCTTATGAATATTAATCTGTAATCCCGACGCGAGATGGAAACATTTAAGAATATTGATAATACCTCTCAAATTATTATCAGACCATTCACCCATAAAAAAGGCGTCATCCGCATAAAATAAATGAGATAAGCCAAATATCCTGTAAACTGAATGCCTTAAACACATCTTCATCAACTGCTTTTACAAATGATAAATGCAAAGCTTCCATAAGCAAGAATAAAAAGAAAAGGCGATAGCGGATCACCTTGTTTAAGACCCCGATGAATATGAAACTCGTCAGACGGACTTCCATTAACTAGTAACGAAGCCTTAGCAAAATCAGAAATACCTCTAATCCAAGTACACCAAGTTGAACCGAATCCAAAAGCCTCAAGGACGTCAAGCAAGAAGTCCAACGAACCGAGTCCATAAGCCTTAAGCAAAATCAAACTTAAAAAACTAGCGCTTTCTATTTCTTCCTTTTAACACCAAACAAGCACTTCGTTAAGAATGAAAGGACCAGCCAAGATCATGTCTTCCAGCAACAAACGCGGATAGAGTTGATTATGACACAAGGCCCTACAATAACCATAGCCCAAACGACTTGCCAAAAACTAGTGACGACCTATAAATTACACCCTATTAAACTAATAGGGCGATAATCATTGACGAATTTCTGCATCCAGACTTTTGTGTGGATAGAGCAATAACAGAAACGATTTACAACCCCTTAGAGAACGAAGCCCTGTTTTAAATAAATGGCTCAACTGCTTCACAAAATCCTGACCAAGTAACCTTCCAAAATTTTCTAAAGAATTCAAAAAGTGAAACTCCGTCCGGAGCCCGGTGACTTATTGACTCCACAATCCCACACAGCCAATCTAAATCTCATCATGAGACACATGACGCACTAATACGCAACCAGATCTGTAGATAACCGATTCGAAAGGATAAACTGAGTTTCAATCTAGCCATTGTGGGGTCTTAATTAAAAACGATCTTCTTAGTAGAACTTTAAAAAGCTTTCTCACTAAGAAAGGATCAGTGCACCACGTAACCATCAACAAACAGCAGCCACGAATGCTAGATTAGACCGTTTCTTTCTTGTTAATGATTCCATAAAAAATACTTTGAGTTCATTTCGACACCATTCAATCGCAACCTCTGACTTTTGCTTGTCTGGACGAAAATCCAAACTTCCAACTCCCTTTAGATCCTTCATGTTACACATTAAAGATCTTGTCGCCTAAAACCAACGAATCAATGGCCCATTTTGAAGCCAAACGTATTATCAATAACACGAATGCTCAGAAAATAAAGAGTACTAAGAACCTGACACCTCTGAAATTTCTTAACGATACCCCCAACCTTATAACTTTATTGAGATCTTGTAACTTCTTTTTTAAAACCGTATCAATTTATAATTTCCAATAAGCCAAGGGCGCCAATCCTTAGTCTGTTACCACCATATCAATCAAAAAACCAACGAGTATGAACCACAGAATGATAGAACCTGAAAGGAATCGGATCCGCAAAGTCCACTTAACTTCACATAACAAAAATTTGGACGATGGTCCCGAAAGATGCCGGTCCAAACATAAGACCGCCGAAATGGAGGGAAAATAGTAAGATTACCACCGAAACAAGGAACCTATTCCAACTTTACTCATATTTTCCCGCCAAAGGGTGTATCCAAGTATAACTGAAACCCTCCATTTTAATATCCACTAAACCAGAAGAAAATGAATTGATTAAAAAAGCTAGCGTTATTAACATTAAAACACGGTACCTCGTCGTTTTCAACAATGGTAACGACACTTCGTTATAGTCCGCCCGTTTTAAAATACCCTCCATTACAACGTCCCAACTAAATCAGTAAATATTCCATAACTCCCTCTCAAAGAAGGTATGCTGCGGGGCGTTAAATAGACACAACAAGAAGCATAGTTTTAACTAGGGATCCAACGACCCCATAAATGGCTACAAACAAATCCGAGACGTAACAAATAATCTTTTCTTTCTTGAAAAAAGAATCCTCCCAAATACCAAGAATTCCACCAGAATTACCAGCCGCATGCACTAAACACGTAGAATCATAATTCGATGTTACCCCCACACAAATACACAACCATTGTTGAGAACAAACACCTTCTCCATCTTCTGTTTCTTGAATTGCAATAAACAATAAAGTTTATTATAATTAATAACTCCTTTACCCACTCCTTTTTTGACTTGCTACCAAGCCCTTGAATATTTAAAGACATAAAATTCATACAAAAACAGCCACGTCTTCCCCCGCCCCCCCTTTGCTATAAATGATGGATTCGATATAGCCTTTTTCGACAGCCCCTACCATAGAATACCCCATAGCACCTACCCACACGAATCATCTCATCGAGCACTCCAAAACATATCCCCCTTTATTATTCCCACTCCCCCAACAGAGTATAAACGAAACATCTTCATGGACCACTTGAGAATGTTCATTCCTTAGCACTTATCGTTGTGAAAACTCCTTATTCAATTCCTTGTCACTGTGAATTCAAAGATCCCAACCACTGGCAGAGAACCCCGGGGTTTGTACAAAGACGGCCTGGTTCCAAATTCTCCTCTACATGCATTCTATAACCTAAAAGATCATTAAGTACAAACGGATCAGCAGAAATATCCTTATTCGCACGTGTACACTGTTTTCCATTGACTGAGAAGATTTTTCCATAAAATCGTTTTTCAAAGCAAGACTTCTTCATCTACAGCACTAATTATTAAACTCACACCTCCTCTATCCTCCTATAGAGTTTATACTTATTCTCTTAGATCCTACTCCTTGAACAGATTCGTCTTCACGAGGATAATCATTCCCTTTATAGAATCAAAAGAAGGAGTCCAAGTAAACAACTCTTTTGCGCGAACCATATACACTTTACCTTTAACAATAATTTTAAAAGATTCAAAAATGGACACCGGATGTTTAGTTAAAATGCATAACGCTTACGTCCAAAATGAAGTCCTCATACAGTCTTACAAATGTTCAGCACTTATCTCCCCATTTGTTTACCGATTTTATCAAACGATTTCGAGACGCAAGCATAAAGTGGGACTTCCCCTCAATAATCTAACCACACTAACTTTCGTTCATCACTGACAAAGTCCCTGCTTAGACTGTCCTGTATCACATGAAACCAAGAATTGATCCCAAACAATGATTTACCAAATTTCTTTTCGTATCAGGTTTATCACATTCAAACATAACCCACAAGCCTCCAAGATAGGACAATGTAACATTCACGAATCCCTCGTCCACGAGAAGGGATTGTAACTTGGTAATGGAATCAAAGGACTTGACTCTCCCCATAGCACAATTAGAGAAATCCCTTTCCACAACACACTCCTCATCTAACACCAGAGCAGGAGCAGATGACAACGAATTTCCAGGTTGGACCAACGGAGTTACCCCATTAACAACTGAAACATAAGAAGTCCCAACCTCCCCTTTTTTCTGAAGAACCGCTAGAGCTCCATTCCTATGGTCTGCATCCTTCTTCGAACCATATTTTTGGGGGACATTAGTATTTAAAGGATCGAGGTTTTTGAGGCCTATCATACCTAAACCAGAATTTGCAAACAAATGATAACACCCAATTCCTATCGTGCATAAATTCTTCACCAAACTAATCGAGATTAAAGACCTTATGAAACGGAACAAATACAAATCTCTTCCCTGCTTAAGACTTTTTATTCGAATAAACACATCTATAACCGTTCCATATACGCACATTCGTTTCCATAAGTCACGAAAAATGACATAATCCGGAAACTTAGTTACAAAAAACCGAATGAGAAATTTTCTTTGGTAAAGATCTTACATTTGAGGGAAAACTACGCCTGATATTTTTCATAGAGTCCACCAGTCATCTTGGATTGAAGGGAGTTCAAAACACACAATCACAAAAGAAAGGATGCAAACCCTAAAAACACGTCGAATCTGATAAAGATCAATTAAGAACAACAATTCAATTACCCCTCGCGAGTTAACCGATCACAAGGATATAGGGACGAACGGATCGAAGCCTATACCCTATCACAAATTAATAGACGAAGGAATAATTAAATCAATGTAAATAAATCAATCGTTATCAAATGAATGGTGAAAACATGATCAAAATTGCAAACCGGAGATGGAGTTTTCTTATGAGCCAGAGATGCCAATAGTATTACCTTGAATTAAATAATACAGTACTACAAAAGAAAAGTCAAATTTTTTTAACAATACAACACAAATATGCATGATTATACCGAGATTCTTCACCTAGAACACCCATGTCCCTCTCCGGTCCGTTGCAAAGGGAACAGAGAGCATAGTTAAGAGACGAAATGTAAATGTACCCTTTTCGCTTATCTTCGAACAAAAGTTGCATAACAATGAAGTTAACCTTTCTCCCATTTCACTTTAAATAATGGACACTTATTACTCGAACCATACAATTTTAAATGATATGTCCACCGACCTGATCCAAAAGTAACATAATTAAATATCATGCATCAACGTCAGTGGCAATTTTTTACGGTACTTTGTTATGGAGCGTTAAGTGCAGAGCCTTATGTTCTCGATGAGAAAAAAAAATGTAAAAAGGTAAAATAAGTAAATGAAAAAAAAATTGTGTGCTTTTATGTTAGAAAGGAGAAAAAAATGACAAAAGTGAATAATAGGTAACAGGATTAATTATAAGGATATTTAGTAACGTTAAAGACTAAAGTTTCAAAAATACTGTCCTACTAAAAAAAAAACCTAAATACGTTGGCGATCTCCCTGTCCCCCCTCCCCCTAATTCTCCGTTCACTGCTCCTCCTCCCCACCTTCTTCCTCAATCTTCTTCTCCCTTCACCCTTCATTCAACCATAAAAAACCCTAATTTCAAAAAACCCTAATCATTCCTTCTTCATGGGAAAACAATTCGTCAATACGGATCAAAATGGTTGGACATGGATAACTTCGTTAACAATAACTCAAAACCAATGAATCCTTATCATAATGATTTTGGCAGAATATTGCAACAATCCTTGTATGACACCAATATGCCTCCGACATTACAACAAAATGATTATGGAACGAGGTACATACTCCAGGATCTTGATTGGTTGACAGCTTTCATCCCAACAAATTATCTAAAGGTAGGTAAACCGCTTGGTTTTAATTACTTTTTTGGTGTTTAAGGATGCAAATTCAATTGGTGAACTCTATGTCGAATATATGAATTGGTAGTTTTTCATCTTACATCAACATTGAGCTATTAAACCAACGTCTCAACACAAAAACCCTAGCACCAAAATATACTCAATCTCAACCAAAACCTACCAACGCTTTCACTACCACCAATAACCAAAACGCCTTCCCAACTCTTAACAACATCGCCACAAATAATACACCTCCAGAAATCAAAACACACCAAACCAAAAACCCTCAACCCACGAGCCCACAAATATGTTCCACATATCAACCCCCAACGAAACAAAACCCATCCAAAAATCGCACCATCACACTCACGAATAAGAAACCATTAATGAGAAAACACGGATTACAATCCTACTTGTGAAATGAAAGAACATTCAGATTCCATGGAAACATGTATGTCCATTTGTAGGGAATGAAGGTTTCTTAGATCATAACTTCATCGATCATTGTTGCTTGATACTGAATTTGGATACAATTTCCCTCATCATATGGCTTGCTCTAGATTTGTCCAAGAGAAATGAATCGTCCTTAAATATAAAAGTTGTATTGCAGTTTAAAAGGGCTCTCAGAATGCCTAAATATTAAAGTTGAGCGAGACGGCAATCTTTAGTATAGGGTGAGTGGTTTACCTCTATGTGCTTGGGGCTCAATGGCTTACAAAAAGATTGCAAGTAGCTTTGGAAAATTCTTGTTCTTTGAGAAGGAAGAATCCACTACATTGAGTTCGGGTAGACTTTGTATATCTACCAAATCACATCAATTCATTTCGAAACAGTCATTGACGACATCATAGAATAGTCTTTTTGAAAGGTAATCGTTGCCAAGAAAATGGATCATGGAGTACCAAAATAAAACATGACTTGATGCCATATGACAATTCCTCTTCCCAAACTGTGACAATAAAATAAAAAAAACAACCCTTCAATTTAAGATATACAATAACCAACCACCCCCCCCCCGCCCTCCCAAATATACTTCCCTTACCCCCCTTCCTCCCCCCCCCCCAATTAGAACCTCCCTCCCCCACTCAACTTCTCTCCTACTCCTCCACCTCCCGCTCCCTACCCCGAACCTCAACCCCTTCCCACCCCCTACCCCCCCCGTTCCCACCCCCCCCCCTCTCCCCCTCCCACCTGTCTCCCCGCCCCAATCTCACCCCCCCTCTCTTATTGCACAATTAATCCGAAACATGACTAATCGTCACCTCATGATGCTTTTATGAAACACTCCAAACAAAACCTCACCAATATGATGACACACACACACATGACAATGAACCTGGTTTCATCGAATGTGGACAAAAAGATGGATCAAAATAGGGACATTATATCGAGCACCGCCACAGAAAAAAGTGGTAGAAAGCTACCAATTTTACAATTTCCACCTAATTCCATAAACAAAGGATAATTCTTCGAATTTAAGTAGACCTCCGGATTTAAATTCATGCAAAAGAGCTTTTCAAACAATCGTACTCAAATGATGCTACATCGTTTTCAAAGACCATAAGAAAAAATGAATCAAAGATTTTTCCTTTTAGTGAAACTCAACCAAATTCATTGAAGTTGGCTCATCCTTGTTAAGCAGATAGATATATGTAAAAAAACTCAAAACAAATGATCAAAGGTAATCGGAATATCACATGTTTGACAAATGATAGTTTGGTCAATAGGAATTGTTGTGGGGGGGGTAGGTGGGGGGGGGGAGGGGAGGAAAAGAAGACATGAGTGCGTAAAGGACCTTTCCTTAAACACAATGTGGCATTTTTCTTGGATTCCAAGATCAAAAATGACGTCGTCTTGAGTTATTTCAGATTAAATCCGGGAGGGTAACTATAGCTTTTGTTTATGCTTGTATATGGGCTAGTGGTGGGCTCTCGGGTGGTACTATTTCTATAGTGGGATCCGCGCAAATATCTTTCTCTAGAGAATTCTATTGGTGTGTACTACTCGTTTATCAATTATCAAAGGGAATTGGAAGAAAGTTATGGGGTTTGTGGGGACCGTTTCATGGTGAATATTACGGCCCACAGACACATGTTATTTGTATTAGGGGGGGGCCGTGGGGGTGGATGAGACTCATCAGATTTCATGCATCACCACAGATATGAGCTCCATATTATGAGAGCGAGACAGGAATGACGGGATGTTTCAACAAAAAGGTTTGGTACTACTTTGAAATATGTATTGAACACACACACAATTTTAAACTCTTTCAATTATTCCAATCAGGTTTGATACGACTTTTCCTATTGGTGGTCGATCTTTTACTTGAATGAATAAAGCAGGCACTAAGCTCAGTAAACTTGATCGCTTTCTTATTTCTAAAGATGTGATTGTTCGGCTCCCAGATGTTCGGATTACTACTCTTGATAGGTTTATGTGCTCTATCTGATACAATGATTGGTTTACAATCTGATGTTGGTCCCTCTCCATTCAAATTAATAACTCATGGCTTTTGGAGAGATGGTTTTGATAAAACATAATAGTGATTGGGGAGAGTTGGCGGTTTCTAAATCAAATGTAATGAAAAGTTTCCCTCAAGATAAGATCAAACAATGCGAAGCAACACATATTACGTTGGAATATAAAGGTAAAAAATGATATGTTTATTATTTATTGGGATTATGATTGTTGAGGGTTAATTGACAATAGCAGACAATGATCACAACTATTAACTATTAAAACTAAAGTATGGAGTGTTATTGTAAATGTTTTGGGGATTTTTCAAAAAAAGCTCTTTGCCAAAAGGGATATAGAAGAGGGGAGGAAAATTCCAAATTATTCCATGTGCTCATCAAGCCAAAAAAAGGCGGAATCAGATTGATCATGGGATTTAATAGTTGAAGGAATTGGATCACGAACCTTTTGTGTTGATCAAGGATGTCTTCCTTCAATCTACAAAAGGAATTTGCCAAGGCACAAGATACACAATTATGTTCCAAACCTTCCTCATTCTCATTACACCCTAAACTGCATGGAACGATAAAGCTCACACAAAGACAGGAGAGAGCGACTGAGGAAATTAAGGAAATTGTGGAAGAGTAAAGCTCCGGGCGATTGTTATCACCCAAAGGGGTGAAGATGGGTGGGATTGAGGAGGGTGGGAGGAGATTAATGTATAGAAAATGGGGCACTATTCAAAAAAGGAATTATATGATTCGTTAACTTAATCTATGCTACTGAGTTTATGCCTAATGGTGTCAATTCTTCGTTTTTCACCCTTATCCCAAAGGTCAACAACCCTACCTTAATCACTGACTTTCGCCCTATTTCGCTTATTGGTATACACTATAAGATCATTGCCAAGATTTTAGCTAACCGTTTATCTAAAGTGATTGACAAGATTGTTAGCAAGGAACAGTCGGCGTTTATTGCTGGTCGTCAAATTCTTGATGGCCCCGTTATTCTAAGCGAAATCATTGAGTGGTATAAAAAACGAAAAAAGAAGCTCCTCATTTTTAAAGTGGACTTTGAAAAGGCTTTTGATTCCATAAGCTGGAATTACTTGATTCACATTCTCGACAGTTTTGGATTTGGTAATAAATGGTGCTCTTGGATTAAAGCTTGTCTCAATTCTTCGAGAGCTTCTATTCTTATTAATGGTAGCCCTACGTCTGAGTTTTCCATTAAGCGTGGTCTTAGGCAAGGAGATCCTCTATCTCCTTTCCTTTTCATCTTGGTTATGGAAGGTCTCCATAATGCTTTTGAGGAAGCAGTGGGAAATGGTTTGATTACTGGTGTTAATATTAAGAATTCTACTATCAATGTTTCCCATCTTTTCTATGCAGATGATGTGATCATTACTACGGATTGGAATGCTAAAGACATGGATAATATCATTCGTGTTCTCCATGTTTTCTATCTAGCCTCGGGTCTCAAGATTAATATTCACAAGTCTAATATTTATGGTATTGGGGTTAATAAAGATGAAGTTTTAAGTATGGCTAGCAATGCTGGTTGTATTGCAGGTGATATCCCTTTCAATTACCTTGGTCTCCCCATTGGTTCCAATATGAAGTCTATTGCTAGTTGGAAGACGCTTGTTGATCGTTTTCATATGAGGCTTTCCTCTTGGAAAGCTAATCTTCTGTCGATTGGGGGTCGTCTGACTCTTATCAAGTCTGTGCTTGGTAGTCTTGGTATCTACTATCTATCGATTTTCAGAGCACCCGAATCGGTCCTTCAAGACCTGGAAAGAATTCGGGCTAAATTTTTTTGGGGTGGTAATAAAGATAAAAACAAAATGGCTTGGGTCAAATGGCCAATTATTCTTAATTCTTTCGATAAAGGAGGGTTAAACATTGGCAGTCTTAAAGCTTTCAACCTTGCTCTTCTTCAAAAATGGCGTTGGAGGTTGCTTTCTTCCCCAAACGCCCTTTGGGTTCAGGTCATCAAAGCTTATCATGGTCAAGAAGGAGGTTTCGATACAAATGGTTGTAGCTTCAAGGGCATTTGGGCTAACATTGTTGGAACCTCCAATTTTCTCCACTCGAAAGGTATTATCTTATCTAACACTTTTCGTTTTAAAGCAGGTTGTGGCACTCGTATTCGATTTTGGAAAGATATTTGGGTAGGCGAGACTCCTCTTTTTACAAGGTACAATCGGCTCTATCATCTTGATCAAGACAAAGATTGTCTTATCATTGACCGTATTAATAATGGGCAATGGTCTTGGAATTGGTCTCGGACCAATCTTGGTGTTAGAAATCTTGCCTATTTATGTGACATGTTAAATGAGATCGGTCAACTAAATATTGATGTCAATGAAGATACTTGTACTTGGAGTCTTGGTCCTAATGGTACTTTTACCGTTAAGGATGCTCGTTATAGGATTGACCAAAATATCCTTCCCACTCTTGCTCATGCTACTACTTGGGATAAATCTATCCCCCGGAAGGTCAATGTGTTTATGTGGAGGCTTTCCTTGGACCGACTCCCTCATAGATTGAATCTCTCTTCGCGTGGTATGGATATTCCGGCCATCTCTTGTCCTTCTTGCAATGCCAATGTTGAATCTGCTAATCATGTTTTCTTCGAATGCGACATTGCTACCGATATGTGGAAGCTCGTTTTTAGATGGTGTGATATTCCTCTTTTTCAAGCTTCTTCTTTGGATTCTCTCAATGATTGGAACATCTATTGGCATGCTTCTAAAGAGAAAAAACACAAGTTCTATGTTATTACTACTTCGGTTCTTTGGTGGCTTTGGAGATACCGAAATAGTGTTACGTTTAACTCTCAACCGTTGAGGAAAAGTGATCTCTTCGATAATGTTTGTTTCTCTTCATTTTCGTGGCTACACAATAGGGATCATATGAAGTTATCTTGGAATGACTGGCTTATGTGTTCCTTTTCGATCGCGCGCATTTGCATTGGTTAAAGCTGTTTTTGGTTTTTTTCTGAAGCTGGCGTTCAAGTTCGCTGGGTTGGCATACCTATACGCCAATGTTTTTTCGTTTGGCCTCTTCGTCGGATTTGAGGATGGTTCTTCTTTTAATCCTTCTCTCGGGACTTGTTTGGGGTTTCATCAAAATCCATCCTGGAGTGAAAACCGGTGGCTCGGCCTCCGGGATGGGGGGTTTTTCTTTTGCCGAAGTGAAAAACGATCCGTCAGCCTTCGTGTCAAAAGTTTTTTCATCCCTTTTGATTCCCTCGCAGTTAAAGTCTCGGGATTTTACCATTTTTCGTTGTTATGTAATTCTTTTTGTTGACTATATTGTACTTTAAGTTTCTAGCGTCTTGTTAGACTCTTTTTTATATATATTTCATCTTTGCCGTTAAAAAAAAAAATTCAAAAGTAAAGGGTATATATATTCGTTACTAATAATTTTTTATTAACCTAACATTTCTTGTCTTCTACGTTTCAGTACATATCTTTAACTTTCTTAGTTTAGACACATAGTGTAAGCAAAGTGTCGTTTCTAAATTTTTTTTTGGCCTTTTGGGGTCGGCGAGGTTTTGTCTCAGCGTGTCATGGTTTAAGGGTACAAATTACCGCTAATATACGTTTTTAGCGTACTCGTAAAGTACATACATATAGTTCCAAATCATACTCCATTATTACAAAAAGTTATTTAAGCCCTCGTGAGAACCAACAATATCTGACTTAAAAAAAAGTTGATTCTTCACTGACCGCCAACTAACTCTTCATTAGTCATTACCAACTCTCACATACACTACAAATACTTTGATCATCTCATTATCTATCTAGGCTTCCTCTATATATATCTGTGAGTCATTTAACTATATCTCTATCCCTTTTTTCTTTGTTCTTACGATTATATAAATCGTTCTTATTTTATCTCTCAACTCTGAATTCGTATTAAACCTGCTATAATGGATCCTTACATACGTTTCTATTGCATTACAAGTCTCGGTAAGCGTTGACGTTAATAACAAGTGTAAGTAGTTTGTTGTTGAACTGATCGGATCTATCTATGTTCTGATTGTTTGCTTTTTGCATATTACGTTAGATTGATTCATTGGTGATGATATTGTCATTATTATAGTTTTTGTTGAATCATTTTATAAAGTGAAAATTATAACTGAATGTTTTGTTTGCGTTTTTAGGGAGATCGAGAATCTAGGATAATTGGCGAATCAGCTTTTATACATCTGATTCTCCATTTATAGCTAATAAGTACAGTACAATACTAGTCATTTAAGAAAAAGAAAATATTTTTGAAAATGTAAATAATTACTGCAAGTCCATGTCAAACTCCCCAAAAGTAGACATAACGCAGAAAAACGGGAAAAAGACATAAAATACTAGTCACTTTATCTCCAAAGTAATAGTTTTACTTTTGCGAATAAAAAAGAGGTTTGTATTTTATAAGAGAGATTGCGGGGATAAATAATTTGGACCAAATTGATTCTTTGTTTTTTCTACTAGACGAAGTAGTCTGGTGGGTTTTTTCTACTGTATAATTAATGTAAATTTTCAACTATAATGCTAGTTGCATTTTATTTATGGTGCTACTATTGGTACCTCTGACCCACAAAAAGTACGGATGTTTCGTACTTTTTGTTTTTTTTTTCCCACTTTTACAGTGCAACGCAGTTTTTTTATCAGTTTCTGTTTCGTAATTTTTGACAGTTTCATACTTTTGACCTGTTAAACTTTATAATTTTCGTTTCGCATTCTGCGTTTCACTGTTTTATAATATAAACAAAATTATAAAAATTAAAAATAATAAAAAAACTAGAAAAACCAGGGGAGGTACAAACCAGGGTTACAAATAACATGACTTTATTATAGCATATAGGTTTTACTGGAGCGAACATGCCATTAGTTAAACAATATTTGTGAGTATTAAACAATTAATCAATTATCATATGTATTCTTAGTTAGATACGTGTTACAGAGTATAAAAAATTACAACGATAAATAGTATATGTTACCGTAATATTTTGAAGCGTGAAACGCATTACTCTAAGTTCGTTGTTTTCTTTTTTCCTTTCTCAAGATTGTGTATGTTTTAGTGTGTCATCGTTAAGTTATACGTTTTTATATATTGGAGATTTATGTTTCAACTGTCGTCGTTCCTGCTTGTTTGATAAAACTTTCGTCAAAAAACGTTTTTTAATATCTAAAATAAACAGCTAAAAAATATGAACGCAACAAGTGTCTTTTCCCACGTGTGAAAGCAAAAACTCTTGACTTCAAAGAAGTTTCTTCTTCTTCCCTCCAACACTTTGCCACAACTAAACTGCCGCACTTGTTTCCTCACTCTCTCTCTCACACACTAAAACACACATTAAAACACACACTTGAAACATTATTACCATCTTATCTCTTCTTGTAAGTCATTTTCAACTCTTTTTATATTTCTTCTTTTCTTACATACTTTTATATATCTGTTTTCTATCATTACCATCAACAATGAATTTGTATAGAAAAACATACATATAATCGGATCCGATGTGTTCCTTAACTCTCAGTAAATCTCGTTTCTAGTACATTAAAAAGCCTCGTTGAGCTTAAATCAGGTGATTAGAGTGTCTATTTATTTGATACTCGCATGTTGTTGAGATGATGGATCTATCTATGTTTCGATTGTTTGGTATTAAATTATAACGTTTCAGTTGAATTGTAGTTTTTGGTTGTTGTTGTTGTTTCCTTTATCTAATCATTTTTAGAAAAGTGATAAAGTACAATTGAATGTTTTGTATGTGTTTTTACGGAAACCGGGAATTTAGGATTGTAGGCGAATCAGATTCTAGTTATTCGATATTTGATTTTCCATTTTTAGTTAGACTAATAAATATGATTTTGAATCAAGATTATATAGTTGTGCAAGTCCATGTCAAATTCACAATAATATACATAAGCTAGAAAAACAGGGGAAAGAGACTTGCAAGCCAAATGGGATATTATTTATTAACACCGTGTTATCAAGCTTAATATGGATCTCATTCGCATTTTACGATAACTTGAATTCTGTAAAGTATTTTACTGCATTTTGATTCTAAAAATGGATAAGGTTTTTCCTCTTCAAATTACCTGGGGAAGGCAAGCCACTTTGACTCTAATTTACGCGGCTTCACTGAGTTAATCCAGAATCGTTTACGACCCTTTCCTTGCCACCCCCAAATGTATACACCTAGCGAGGTTTGAAGTTTGAACCCTTGACCTCTTGTGAGGAAGCCAAAGACATTACCACTAGGGCGTTTGGTGGTGGTTCTGCATTTTTATTCTGTTGGGTAGATTTTTTTTTTTACAATTGGCTACATAGTTACACTTTTCTGGTTTCTTTTCTTCTATGGTTTAGTATATTCAAATCACGTGTATCATTGATCCATATAGCCATGGGATCTATCTGTTACTGAAAAGGCCGTATACTTATTAGCAAAAGAGTTTCTTTATATGGTATCATTATCATAAACTCAGTTGCATTGTTATGTTCACTAATTTCTGATTCTATAAGAACTCACAGCTTAATGTCTATCATACTTGTTTATATTTCCTGCTCATTAGTGATTATACATTCCTAATTTATGTTTGCCATTATTGAATTTGTATGATTGTATTTCTTAGCATTTTACTGTAGTGATTGTGTGTGTTTTAAGTATGGTATTATTATTTAATGTTGAGAAAAGATTATCCATTGTTTGTCATTCATTTTTATTAAGTTATCTGCTTTTTAAAATGGCTTACAGACTTAAAAAAGTTTTCTATTTTCCAAATTACTAACTATGCGAACATCTTTCATTCAACATCGTTTTAAACTGAGTCTCACTTTCATTCGTTTCTTATATTATTCAGTTTGCGAACAGACCTTTGGGAATTAAGAAGCTGAATTCTGTTCAATTATAATGGACTCTAAGCGACTGTCCCTGTCACGTAAGTCTGCAAATGCATACAAACTCCATGGTTCACCGACTGGTTCAGGTTCGGGTTTGCTTGTGAATCATTGGAACAGTATCTTTCTAGAAAAGCAAGTTCCCTTGTGTGGTGACAAGAGATACTTGTATCCACTTTGGGTTTCTAGAAAAGAAGAGACGCAGAAGGAGTTCCTTCAATCTGATACATTTCACCATAAAACCATCGGTATGTATTTTCTTATGCATGTCTTCATAGAAAGGAACTTGTCAGAGTGTCAGTTTGCATATAAAAACCTCCGTTTTCTTTTTTACTCTAACATACCTAGATGCTAAGATTGCTGACTATATTATCCTTGCAAGGTACTACTCATTGATGGTCATTAATCGTTTTGTTCTGATAAAATGGTCATTAAGTCCATACCAGTATTTTTAAAATATAAGATTTTATGTTATTATGTATTGATACATCTAATGAAAGTGACTCTATGTGTGCTTCTAACTTTTTGTCCAATATGTAGGTTTCCAACTGGGTGCTGACAGTGTTGACCCACATAAACATAGAAAAATACAGGACCAGATAAGAGCCGCTCTAAAGCAATTAACTTTCCGTGAGCAACATGTTATTGTTCAGTTTTGGTCACCTCTTGTCGTTGGGATGCATCAATTACTTACAACTATGGATCAACCATGTGGTTTTGGTGTAACAGAGGAACGCCTATATATGTTTCGAAAGGACTGTGAGCAGAACCCTTATGTTGTGGGTAATATTTATGAAGACGGAGACATTAGTCCTCCTGCTCGAGTTTTTATGCAAGGATTGCCGGAGTGGACTTCTGATCTAACTAATTACTCACCGCAACAATATCCACAACAAGACTTAGCAATCAGCTGCAACCTTCATGGGTATCTGGCTTTACCCGTCTTCGATTCAGCTATAGGGTTATGTGTTGGTGTGGTTGAAGTCTTGGGGTCTAAAAAGTATACGAGTTTTGCTTACGAGGTTCAACAAATTCACGAGGCGCTAAAGGTTTCCTTTAAATAATCCCTGTCAATCCTAGACACACTTGTACTTTCTTTATCACATTGTTTTGGTTTTTGGTGTTTTATACTTGGTATTTAATTTTTTGGTCAGTGCCCTAATTATCTCGTAGTTTGGTACAGATATGTGTTGCATCACTTTTCTTTATAATCTCCCTGAGTCTTGCTTGGTTTGTCTGTCAGTTAGGTCTCTCATAAGTACTCCATTTTGCTTTCTCTTTAGGCGCGTTAGGATTTTAAACTTTGTTTTCAGAAGAAGAAAAAAATTAATTACTCGTAATACTTTTCTTTAGGGAAAACACTATGGCTACAATGGTACGGCACTTGACCTCCTCTCAAGAGGTCAAGGGCTCAAACCTCACTTCACGTACTAGGTACACATTTGAGGGTGACTTGGGAAAGGGTCGGAAACGGTCACGCGGATTCGTCAATTAGGCCATGTACATCTGATTTCAGGACTCTCCCTCCCCGGGTAACTGAACAAGGTAAACCTCATCCGTTTACCAGTTTTCTATGGCTACAATGGTTGTTAGGTCGCGTGGGGTTATACACTAGGGATGTGCTAGATTTAATACTATTCCCGTAGAAGCTTTTTCAGTGCGATTTAAAGGAGTAAGAATATTAATGTTACCACAAGTTATTGAATCATTTTTCTGTTGCATTCTATTTTACACTTCCTTGCCTTGCTGCTCATTTCTAAATTGTTAACTTGCAGACGCAGAATCTGACATGTCCCCAAGCATTTGATTATCATGCTACAAATTCTATCAGTCAGGTTTAGTATTTTTGCAAATATTTATTTTAATGTTTTTTTCTTTGGGATTCTTATGTGGCAGATGTCTTTTATGTACAGATTCCCAACGACCGGAGGGACAATGAGTTGAACAAAATTTTGGCTATTCTGAAAAGGGTGTGTGGCAGCTACAACTTACCATTTGCTCAGACATGGGCTGTTACTCCATGCACTAGTTTTGTTTCACATGATAAAATTAGAAAGGAGTGTTGTAGTAGTTTTGACACTATATGCATCGGGAAAGTTTGCATGTCTACCGCAGGTTTACCATTTGAAGTCCGGGACTTGCTAAAGTGGAAATTCAAGGATGAATGTCGTGTAAGACACCTAGACAAGTCAAAAGGGTTTGTTGGAAGGGCATTAGTATCCCGTGGTTCATGTTTTTGGGAAGATGTAACCAAACTCGACGAGGAAGCGTACCCTTTGGTTCACTATGCACGCATTTACATGGTAACTAGCTGCTTGGCAATCTTCTTGCATAGTGTTGAAGCTAATAATGACTATGTCTTAGAGTTTCATCTACCTTTGGGCACCAAATATGGTATATTTGTTCAAGATGTGGTGGAAACATTGAAACAAATAGTTCACATTGATTCTGGATTTGTACTGGGTGATACGTCACCTATAGATTGGTCAGGTAAACACTGATCGATCCTATAACTATATTAACAACCTCAAATTAGATAGCTAACAATTTCACTTTTCAAGCTGTTTTTTCAGATTCAGAATCAACTGTGACAAATGTTTCAGACCAAGGGTCCTCCACCAATGTGAGTATGCGAAAAAGGTGTGTTGCTACGTTTACTGATGATGAAGAGACAAGCAGCCCTCTGAAAAAGCTTAAAATAGACTTTGATCACGTACCATCAGTTCCCGTTGAGGTAACTTTTGGACAGTCTACTATAAACTTCCGGCTCCCTGTCCCATTGAGATTGTTGGATCTGGAAAAGGAGATAGCACAAAGATTGAACTTAGAGGGTAAAAGGCCTCGTCTAAAATACAAGGATGAAGTCGATGATTTGATACTCATTTGTGATGATGCCGATGTGTCATATGCTTTTACAGCTTCTGGCAGCTGTAGAACTATCAGCTTAATCTGTTCAACAGATTCTGACAGTTAATGGTCGGGTCGTATCCTTGATTATTGGTGAGTCAGTCAGTACATTTTAATTTTGGATATTTGCCAAGATATTCTATATTCCGTCTTATCAACTTCCCGATCTTTTTGTTTATGGTTTTCACTGTATGTTTGGCATATGTAGGTGTATTTGGAGTTGGAACTGCACTGGGAGTTGGAGTTGTGCACTGCTGGAGTTGGAGGTGCTGGAGCTGGAATTGGAGATGGATTGCTTAGAGTTTTGAAACTTTTATTCGTATACATTTGTTTTGAAAGTACCTGAATGATTATAATTACATAAGAAAAATACAAAAATAGAACTCAAAGAAGTAAAATTTATTATATAAAGGATATTTATGTATTTTATCAGTGTGAAAGGCTCCAGCTTATTTCTTAAAGCTTTTGGGTTCAAGAGCATTTAAATTATATACTAGCTCATCGCAAAAACATATTCATTGCCAATCATTTTTTCGTTCAATTACTTGATGGGCAGTTCTATCATTTTTGGATGGGATTTGCTGACGGGTGATCACCGAGCACCTTTCTAAGGTAGTAAGGTGTAAATAAATATAAAGTTTGATTGTATTAGTAATTTGGTAATTACATGTAATCGTAACCTCAACAACATTGCAAAACGAAGAAGATATACATTTTACGGCTCCACCAGCCTCATTTCAGGCTTTAATGAATGTGGTTTTCGTGAATTATATGTAGTTTTTTGTTTGGCGTATTTATACGGTGGTCAAGTTTTCTTTTGTAATAAATACACCATGTAGAGTTTGAATACGCCAAACATCATCCACATAAGTTATTCACTTATTTGTTTCTATGTTTTTTGGTTTTCTTATATATTTTTTAATTTTTATTTTATTTTTATAATTTTGATTATATTATAAAACTGTGACACGGAAAGTGTTGAATAAAAATTATAAAGCTTAACAAGTCAAAAGTATTAAACTGTCTAAAAATACGGAATATAAACTGATAAAAATGTGTTGTATTGTAAACAAGAACAAAAGTGGGGTGAGTTAAGATCAACATATACCCATTATTTGTCATAGATCCAATGAATCAATCTCAACCATTTATTTTTTCATCAAAAATAAA